>WTSP01028138.1:16791-152198 GCA_025331215.1 Actenoides lindsayi | reverse complement strand
CCATTTTAAAGGGCTTCAAGAAACCCCCTTTTAAAAAAGCATGTAATTTTCTGTTATCCTTTGGCATTTTACCATCCAAAGCTTTGAGTATTTGTCTTCCCCCCCCCCCCCTTTGTTTTCAGCACTGTCCTGTTTCGCCCCTCCCCACAGCATTCACATATTCATTACAGATGAACTGATAAACTAGTTTTCAACTCCATGAGGTGTGAATAGACTTATGGAAATCACCTATCTATAGCAATACTTGATAACAAATATGCAGTGATAGCTCTGAGAGATGTACTATTCCCCATTCGCAGCAGTCTAAGAACAGTATTATTTTTAACTTGCAGGAGGAAATTCTATAGTGACATTAGCAAGTTTTCCAGTCTGTTCTGCTCCAGCTACTTTCCTGTTGATATGTACTCAAGAAAGTTTAAAACTGGACTGGATATTTCTATGCAAGTCAGCAGTGCAGCTTTGACTGCAGAGAAGATATTTTCAGACAGTAATGTGTAATATACTTACACAAAAATATACCTAGAATATGACTAGCTGTTACAGAAAGACTAACTATTACTTTACACTATAATTATTACTTGTAAGCAAATATATATCATGAGTGACAAGAAACACTATAAATCCCTAAAAAGAAAAAAAAATATCTAATTATGTCACTTTGGTGCTTACAAATGTCTGGACTTTAGTACTATGTCTCAAAATAGAGGTCATTACTCCAAGTTGGAACATAGAAGTTATGACTGGGTTTGTCGGCCCCAAAAATAAATAAAATAGTTACACCAGAATTCAAGGTCATACTGCAGCAACAAAGGGGTCTAGCAGATGTATGAGGAATGCAGCTAAAACCAGTTTAGGAGCCACTGACCTTTTCCTTGAGATATAAGAAACACTCTATATAAGCCATCTGCAAACAAGACCTCAAACCAGCAAGATCATGCTAGGTGGTGGGCATAACTCTTTTATGGAACAGGATCTCCACTTAGCAAGAATAAATAACTAATTAACGTATTTTTTTTTTGGCAAGAGTAGAATACGTTTTTCAAACATCCAGTTACTCAAATGGGTGTTTGTAACCTGTTAAGTCTGACACTGGCTGCACAAGAATTCCAGAGCTGGAGAAAGGTCTCGCTAAATTCATGTGATAATAACCACCCTGAAGATTAGCACCCATTTCACCAATATTTCACTTATCACAGGTATAATGTCGTATTTCACCTTGATTCATTACATGGGCAATTGTTCCCGGCATCGCCAACCATTAGGACAAACCCCAGAGGGCAGAAGAATTCTGCTGTGTACCAGAGATGTGAATATCATGTAACATCCAGGAAACTGAGCTATAAACCCCAGTCTCAGTGGGGGTACTGTGCTTGCCAACCAGCACTTCTCTCTCAGCTGCCACTGAAAGCAGCTGTCGTAAGTTCCTCAGTAGCCAGTCTCATTGCCTGGAGGCAGAAGTACCTTCTGACCATTTCTGTATATGGAAAAGGACCAATCAGATTAGAAAACACTTACTGACATTAAGCGACCATTAGATGATCTCCCAAGGTCCCTTCCAACCTCAATGATTCTATGAAATATTCTTTTATGCCCATAAACACACGCAGATCTGATCAAATATTGACTTCCAGCACTCCTCTTCCTGAGGCAGCCTTCTTTCTCTACATAACATCATGAGTTAGTCAAGTGATGGGGAGGATGAGGGATGTTTTTCACTACTGTGTCTCTCTTTTGAAGCCTCAGGGGGTTCTCTACAGATTCAAGGGAAACAAAACACGTATGGCTTTGAAGAGAGCTCTTTCTTAGGACTGTCAACATTGCTTTGGGTTTGTGAGGTTTTTCTTGCACTGTTCAGAGTCTTGTACCAGGAGCTGGATGCCCCTTTCAGCACCTGAGGGATTCCACAAGCTTCTTCCCCAAATCTAAGATATTAATAGAAATAAAAGAAACAAATAAACAAGATCATCCCCAGCATCTTAGCCCAGGCAGACTTCTTTTTCCTTAAAAGGGAAAATCTCCATTTCCCTCAAGGAAATGATGGGTATTGCTGCTGACATGAACTTCACATGGGTGGTGGTCAGATAGTACAATGTGGGATAAAACACCTCGAGCGTATGGGACAAGGGACAGTCCCTGACCCACACTACTGCAAAATATTTCCCAGGCCTAAGTAGATGTTCTCCATCCAAACAGCACAAGTAGCTACTTGCCTCCTGTGCCACTTCACAAGAGCTCTGGAGGGTCAGGTATCCCTTTCGACAGGCAGTTCCATGGGTAAATCCTGCCTAACCTCCTCATCTACTGCTTCCCCCTTCCTTTCACCCTCTTACCCTTTCCCTTCTACACATCAGAGTACCTTGCATGGAGACAGCAGGCTGGAATTCCTGTCATCTCTTAACAATTCCTTAAGGGCAATGGCTTCCTATATGCTAACTTTGCTAACTGTACAGTATTTAAACCTCATCTGAATCGGGAAGTAAAAAGCATATCCCTGGGGCTGCAGAAGACAAATACAAATTCCTACACCAGAGGTGTACAGTTGAAAAGGAAGGCTAGGATAAGACAAGACAAAAACTCAGAAGGAAGGATGAAGCATAAGCCTTGTATGTAGCTATGGCTTTTTCCTCCTAAGAAACCATATCTGAGAAGAAGTGGAAAAAGACATGGTCATTCCCCAAGAGCAGTGTAGGGAATAATAAGCAGAGAGGATCTCCTCTGCCCACACAGGACCAGGATTTGACGTTTCCCTTCTATTTTTGTAGTAAGTTTTACTGGGTTGGGGAAGATTCTATTGAATTCCTGTTAAAAAAACCCCAAACAACAAACCCCAAATGTGACCTTCAGTAAAAATGAGGGCATTATTTATTTAGATTTCAATTTCCCCTAAAAATCCCCCAAAGTACAAAGAAAGTAATATTAGTGCAGAGCACATCACAAGCATTTGGAAGAACAGGGAAGAAAAAGGAAAACTCTCCCAATGAGCTCCTCATTTTCAAAAGCATCTACGACCAGGAGTTCTTTCTTTTGGTTTTTTTTCATTGCTTTCCTGTATTTTACCATATTTTTTTCTTTTCTGGATTGCATAAAACATCTTCAGTCTGGAACAAATTTTAATTACTTCATTAAGTTTTTCTAAAATACAAAGAATTTTAAAACATTGTGCTTTTGTGACGTGAAAACCCATTCTAGACCTTAATGGAGGTACTGCTGTGAAATGATAAATCAGCATGGCCAAAAAAATGAACCATATTACCTCACACTGATGTGGGAGGAAGAGTTTCTGGTCTTTCATATAACTTAATCTATGTTAGGCAAGAGGTATTAAGACTGACTTAGAGACACTAACAGGGTTTGAAAACAGGTATGGTAAAGAAAACTAATTCATTATTATCCAGCAAACAGTGAAAATTCGGGTCCTTTTTCAAAACATCTAAGCATCTTCAAACTCAAAATCAAGTCAGCTGCATACTGCTGCTCTTCGGGACCTTTGAAAGTCAGTAGCCCATTTTTAATGGAGAAGGCAAAACATCTTGTGAGGATATAGTACAATTTAAAGTATTATGAAGATGAAACACTAAGTACCACTTCTTATGGTACACACCATTTCATCAGGGCATTTTTAATCAGCATGCCTCTGAGAGAACTGAGCTCAGCTCCACAATATTTAATGGCAATGGCTGCTGGTTAGCAGGGGTGGCAATTCTGCTTAGTGGGGACATCTTCCAGTGATTTAGCAGTGATTAGTGTTTCTCAGTCTCCTGCTGGCTGTCGCTGCTCCTTTCTCTAACAATAGCTGCTTGCTTTCCTCAGCTCTTCTGCATGTTAAAAAATTGTTTTTAATGTTTTTCCAGCACCCCCCTCCTTCCTACACGCCTCCTCATCTCCCAGAATGATTTTTGGTCCAAAGGGCTTGGGGAAGGCTCTGCTGCACAATCAGACATGCTGCGACTGGCCCAGTTGGCAGCATTGAACTACTGGGGGACAGTTCCGTCCCTTTCTCAATGCATTCTGCAGTTAATTCCTCCTCCCTGGACCTGTCCAGTGGCAGCAAAACACTCTGCTGCAAGTTTTCAGTTCCCTTGGTAGGAGCATTGTCTTAGAAAAGTGAATCTTCTATGACCTACTTCATCAGTTCAACGGGGAGCTCAGCAGAGACTGCCCGTTTAAGAAATTCAACAGACTTCTTGGTAATTTTTATTTGGTCCTTTTCTTTGAGACAGAATTATTCTTTTGTATATTTTGTCTTTAGTGTGCTCACACACGAAATACCAGTAGATGTATTAGCAGTGCTGAAGTCTGCTTTAATTCCAGACCGGTGATTTCAATCGTGTACTTTAAATATGTAATATCATTTCACTGTCTGCTTCTCAGCTTTGTTAAAACAGTGGTTATTATTTTGTGGATGGGGCTGGATAGGTGATGCTTCATTAAATTTATAGAAAAAAAAGTGTCTTGCAGATTCTGATAATTAGATTTATTTAAATATACTAACAATATAGCCTGAACAGAACCCCGACTTAGTGACATAAAATAACAGAAACAACCCTTGTTCTTTCTTTTCACTGTAGAACAATAGTCCTTTATACTTCACATGACACTTTGGAGTTGCTATATCAAAGGCAGATGACACCACATCTAAAATATCAGGTATCTATTATTGGTTTTGTCATAAACCTCTTGTGTGATCTTCAGTAAGTTATTAGAACTGTAGAATTGAAACACAGAAACATCCAGGTTGGAGAAGACCTTTAAGACCATCGAGTCCAACCGTTAACCCCACTCTACCAAGTCTACCACTAAGCCATATCCCCAGGCAACACACCTATACAGCTTTTAAATACATCCAGGGCTGGTGACAACCCCCTCTCTGGGCAGCCTGTTCCAGTGCCTGACAACCCTTTTAGTGAAAATTTTTTTCCTGATGTCCAGTTTAAATCCCCCCTGGTGCATCTCGAGGCTGTTCCCTCTTGTTTCTAGTTTCCAATCTACAGAAATCAACCTCACACTGTGCTCTACCTGCTCTACACATTATACAGTTTCCTTAATAAGTATAATGACAATAACAGATAGTAGGGTATTTTCAAGTATTTTAAAGTAGAAGTGACTACAAAACACTTAACTAGTTGGTTGGGTTTTTTTTACTAACAGCCAGGAAACTTTAAAGGAAATCTTTGAGCAATAATTGTATTCCTGGCATCTGCATCTTTTAGAATAATTTGAAAATTTGTTGATATTCCAATGGTATCCATAAAATGATCATGTATGAATACTTTATAAAATGCAGAGAGGAAAAAGTGAATATATAAAGCAGTAGAATAATTCAATATTTAAAAGACTGCAGCCTATGAACCCAAGACAATAAGGACTCTATAACAATGGAAGTCTACATTGTACATTAAGTTTTGAGATCAGATTTTATTTTTTAATCAGAGAATTAATTTTATCAGTGTTGGTCTAAAGTAACCTTGGGCACTGTTAAGATGGCTGAAGGGGGAAGGAGCCTGGATAGAATAATTGCAAATAAATCTCCAAGAAGAAATTGCATTTGATCCCAAGTACACATAGAATATATTACCACCAGGCTATTTCTAAAATACTTACTCAAAAAGACTGAAGAGTAAGAATTTTCTCGGGCACAAAATGTCTATTTTTAATAAACATTTCATAAATTGTCTTTATATTTCTTTAAAGACTGCAGGAGAAATTCTCACTTGACGTAAACGGTTCTAGATCTGCATCGTCACAAAATTACTAGAAGACCCACAAAGTCTCAACGTTCATCTCCCTA
This sequence comes from Actenoides lindsayi, assembly GCA_025331215.1. Classification (NCBI taxonomy): domain Eukaryota; kingdom Metazoa; phylum Chordata; class Aves; order Coraciiformes; family Alcedinidae; genus Actenoides; species Actenoides lindsayi. The sequence continues at coordinate 146,410 of WTSP01028138.1, read as the reverse complement.
GATTGTAAATTACGAGCAATTTCAGAATAGAAACATAAACTGATGAATCCATTCACTGGTGAAACTCGAGTTCAGCTGTAGTGCTGTATTGACAGCATCTAAATTTAGGACTTAATTTAGGAGCTTTTATTAGCTGGCTAGTCTCCTTTTTTAGGAGTGTAAAGAAAGAGCAATCCAGAGGGCAATTCAGCACACGCATGTGAGGCTCTTACACTGGGCAACTCTCAGCACCACACTGCCAACCTAAGGTGATCAGCCTCTTAATGTACATGCCTTGGTGTGACAGTTATGGTGGCCCCTTGAGTGCCAAGATATTTCAGCCTTGTTCAGGAATCAATTTCTTTCCTTCTTTCTTTTTATCCTGTGTCTTTATAGTGAGCACATTATAATTCACCTGGAAAGCTATGCTGAACTACTGAGAAACACCCATTGGAGACTAAAGATCCTAAATTTGGGATTAGGGTACCACTTGGACTTCTCACTCAAAAAAATGCCATGCCAGAGCCACTGACAATTTAAAGTATTATTAAGGCAGCCCAAATCAAGTTTCAGAAATACTTTGGTGCAGTGATTTGGATAAGGTTTTCAGTAATTCTTGTAAGATTGTATGTGAGCATTCCGTGTTTCATAGGACTGACTGATTTCACAGCCTTGGATTTTTAGAAACTCACCATCTAGTAAAAGCTAGACAGCAATGGAGGGAGAAAAGCACTTCTATGGGATGAATCTTTGTACTTCTCTCATATAAATGTCTTAGGAGAAAGTGAATCATCTTTTAGAGGCTCCTTGCGTACAGCAGCCATTAAAAAAGAGCTCAAATTGGTGACATGAAGGTCTCAACTATGCTTTGTCATCAGATGGAATTATTGTCATACTAAAGTTTGTAAAGACTGGAAGGCACATGAGGACTGCTACTTCCCTGAAGCATCTGGTTGTTGATGCTTCATTCTGGATTAGGCATTTTAAACTTAATCTTGGTAGGAAGATTCTCAACGCAGCACTAAAGAAAGGAGGCAGAAACTTTCATTTCTAGTTTAAGTCTCTTTAGCAAGAGATGCTATAGAATAAGAAAAATCTAAAAATAGGAAAAGCAGTTTTGAAATACTTAAACTGCATTACATAAGCAGAAATAACAAGCAAAACAAGCCAGATGAATTTCAAGTAGCACTAAATATAACCTCATAAGTTATACCATTCTAGAAGGATGATTTTCTGAATCAGAAAGCCAGTTAGCATTAATGGACATAACTTCTATGAGAGACAGCAGGAGGAAAGGAGGTTAAGGGTTGAACACATTTTGTTCTGTTTATTCTCTGAAATCCAATTAACTTCAGTTATTTGAGAAGACAAAGCTTGAAGAACACATCAGAAGAAATATGAGAGAGAGACTCCTGAAGGAACAGGAAGAACTCTTGATACAAACATTGCCACACATCCAACAGGGCAAATTCTTTGAATTAGGCATGAAAGAAACAAGAGTCCTTCCCAACAGCCTGGAATGGATTTTTTTTTTTTGTAATTTCTGATCTTCTCTCTCTGCTTCTAAAGTCATCACCTCCAGCAGCTTGAAATCCACCACTGCTGCCCGTGCCAGGTTCCTGTATTCATTAGTACGAGCATGTAACAATTGCTGAGGCTCTATCTTATAGCCACCCTGCTCAGCATTGAGGGTAGGGGCTCATTTGAGTTGCACTAGTTGTACAGTGGAGCAGAAGAGCTGAGATGCATATGCAGGTTTCACACAACCAATTTGTTTGTGACTTAAAAAAAAAAAATAAATCCCCCCAAAGATGAAGTTAAAAACCATGCTACTGTAATTGAATAGAGTTCTTTCCAAAGTTCTGTAAGCTCAGTAACTAGGAATACTTTTGACAAAGATGTGTGCAGGTAAATCTGTCATGATGCTTTTGCAGCTCTGGGGGATAAACATTCAGCTGGAGAAGACGACAATGGAGAACAAGACAGAGAAAAGTAAACTCTGACAGAATGAGCTATAACCTAATAGTCACCAGGTCCATGCACTTTTTAGTCATCACGTCCATGTATACTCAATTTGTTAAGCTATCTGTTTCTCACAGATTACTCTGCTTTCACAAGAACAAGTACAAAGAAGATAAAAGAAAACAGCTACATTAGACTGAACAGTCATAATGGACCCATGGGGGACAAGCACACCACAAACCCAAGTAAAGACATAGACACAAATCCAGCTTCCAGAGACAGATAAAACCAAAACACTACTAAACTGTAGTAGAAATAGACCTGCCTGATGTTAGTTATACTTCCACATGTATATATATATATAAAAGCATCTGCATGAAAGCAGTTCCTGTGAGAAATAACAGGCATAGTGTCAATTATTCCCATGTAATTGTTGGGGTGGGGGATCTTCTTTGTAAATGAAACCTCTGCAAGAAAAGGCAGGGATGAAGTGACTTCATTGTTCTGAGAGGAGTTTCAAATCACTGCTTGGAAAAACATTCCCTCATTTTCACCCAAAAGTTCCGTAACTCCATCATGCACTTTTAGTTTAGAAACTGGCATTAACTTCTGTCAGCTCATTATATTAAGAAGAAGGAATACTAAGAAAATAAGTTAGGAGATACCAGACATCAGCAAAATAAAAATGGTAGAACAAAATGAATTCTAATTTGTGCAGATAGAGGCATAGGTAGATAAATACCTGAAGGGAAACCATACGAATTGACAATATGTGCTCTTCCAAAGTCAGTAGGACTTCAGCATTACTGGACCATCTACAGTCTCTCAAACAGTAAGTTTGAAGGAGAACTTTCTCTTTATAGACACGTTTCAGAAAGGGCAGTCTGTCAAACCTGTCAGTGCATAAGGGATCCATCTCACTTATCTTTAAAAGATACACATCAAAGCTAAACTGACCAACTAGGATTCTTCAAAGACAGGAGAAACAGACGCCTCCAGAGAGTTAGTCTTACCTATTGTAAACACCAAGCTCAGGATTGAGTATATATGCTTTGTTTTTTTTAAATTCATCTATTACTGAAGAAATACAAACAATGAGTTTGAGTGACACGCTTAATTCTAATTGATAGGTGAGAATTCTTCTTCACAGAAAGACAAAGGATTAGCATGTTCTCCATGAGCATCAGATAGATTTCAGAAATAAGGAGCAGACCTGGCTGAGGAAGGGAATGGAGAATTGGAACCCTACAGTGCTAGACAGAGTGTCAACAAAATTGGCAATAGCTGAAAGGTATGAAATCAGCTCTCCATCTCATTGCTGTCTATGCAGGTCTCTATTCCCTGTAGCGCTGCTTCTCCTTCTCCCTAATCTGGTTGATTTGGGATTAAAATATGAAAGCAACTAGCAGAGAGAAGTTTTATTAAACAGCTGCTGTAGAGGATGGCTTTGAGCTACCTCCTGTTACTTTGAAAGATATGACGCTAATAAATCTAGTACTGAGCAATGGTAACAACGTGCTCAGTGTTAGCACTGGTCCTGCCCTGTGAGGAAGATGAATGACTGCCATGCCTCACATGAGATTCATAAATAGGCTGGTATCAGGAAATGAATTCAGTGCTTATGGGGCACCAGTGCCAGTCAAAGCATTAGTTGGGGGCATGCCAGCGAGCTCTGGCTTGCTTGTGCAAACCACTGAGTTTTCTTTTCTCACATCAGCCCTTTTAGTAAAGAGGCCTTTGGAGTTTATGTCCACATCAGTATGAACACTGTGAGGGAAGCAGTGCCTGGTTTTAGTTGGAAAGAGGTTTACTATGTTTCTCTACATTATTTTATGAGCCTGTGGCTGTAGCAGTGGGGGGGAAAAAAAAAAAATTAAAAAAAAGAAATATTTCTATTCATTCTGCTTCTATGAAATTGGAGATTGGAGATTTCATAGAAAGAGTAGATAGAGCTGAAAAGCTGTACACCATTAAAACTAGGAAAGGAAACATGGTTTCTCTACATGGTTTGGACCAAGATTATCAATCTAGATAGCACACCATTCTTTAATGAGGGATTTGTAGGCACAATAAAATAAACAATATGGGTGGCAACTTGCAGCCTCAGTTATCTGGGTGCAACTGTATTTATAGAGTCATTTTGGAATCAAAACGTCTTTCCAAGTAAATTTTCATCGTTGATCATACTTGCACTTATTTAATTCTATATTAAAGAGGTCCACATCCATTTGCATCCAGCAAACTAAAATAGGCAATGTTAGCCAGTTAAACTGGTTCCAGTTACTGTCTGTAAATATCTAAATGGTCACATTTGAACTGCTTTGTCAATTTTTATTTTAGTTCTCCAAGAATTACATTTTATGGCTGTAAAATTAAAACAAAACCTAACAAGCTTTTGAAAATGCTGAACTGGCCTAGAGGCTTAAGTCTTTATAAAGTGATTTGGACCTTTATTAATCAAGGTTTCAGTTTCTTGGCTCAGTTAGGCATCGTTTAAACATTAATCCTAATTCCTACCAACAGCTTGCATTCATAATCACTCGAAAATATTGAAAGATCAAATCTCATTAGACCTGTCTGAAAGAAAACAAAAAGCACTCAAAAACTACAAATACCAATTGTTGCAGCATCCAACAGTATGAAGGGACAACGTACATTGTCCTTAAAAAATCCAGAAAAAGAGAATCAGCGTTTCTGAAATGTATTTGTCTAGCAATACACCCTGCCCCAGTATGGCCTGGGTTTGACCAGCTGGGAATGTCATCCAAAGAGACTTCCATAGTGGAATTGGGAGTCCCTGGTGTGGTGATTTTCTGGTGTCTACATTAAGGGAATAGAAATAAACTTGGCTGCTAAATTGACTCCAGAGCTTCTAGAAATTTGAGCCAGGTCTCCCAAAAGCAGGTGGTTAGTAACATAGGTAAGAGTTGTGTTTCCACCTCATACCTTAGAGCATCTCTACTCCTGTTTTTACCAGGAAAAACACAGCCCAGACTCGGACTCTATTCCAGCTACCCTGAGTTAAACTGTGCTGAAAATTTCTGGGCTTCTTGGAACCCACGGACAGGCTATCCAATCAGACAGCATTTGGAGCCAAATTTTCTGCTGGCTTAACACCATTAGTGTTGGTGGAGTCGTGCCAGCAGAGAATTTGGCCCTTGAACTTGGAGTCAGTTTTCTGAAAAGCTGTCCATTTCTAAGCAACCACAGACCGTGCTGCTGAGGGCACACAGAGACTAAAGCAAATAAGAAGCTTTTTTTTTTTATTTTATTTTTTTTTAAATCCATGTGAGTACTTTTGGTCTGCCACCAAAAAATAAATAGTGCCTTCAGCTTTCCACCATCTGCAGTACCTGTAATTGCACAGTCCAGCTTCCAAGGGGGCCTGCAGGCTGAAACTGGTTGTGCTTTAGGATTTTAGATCTTACAAACCCTCCATCTCACGTGATGTAATGGAGGTTTTTGTAAGACCTTTTCAAGGTTTAACTGTCTCGCAGTTCATGTACAATTCATTCCACTCGCTTGAATCCAAACACTTCCTCTAATATGTTCTGTCCATCTTTTTCATGCCATTTGTTAGTGATCAGGAAAGATTTTTCCACTGTATTCTTTTCCCCTTTTTTTGCCTGCTAGCAATAATTATAAGTTGTGCAGGAGACAAAAAAGCGGATATTAAAGAGACTGTATATTATTAAAGATACTGTCATAGGCTTCAGTCCTGAACCAGCGGTCTAACTAATACATATTTGCCTTCCTTTGGCACATAAACATAGTCATTATTACTGACAAAACAAAACAAAAAAAAAAAAGGAGGGGGGGGCAGAATTGTAGCTATTTAGTAATAATTTAAGGTTTTCATTTATTTCCTTGCAATGCAATAATGTACATGCATCTGTGTAATTGTTTTTCCTATGTATTCCAGTTGAAACGCATCCCACTTCTTAGATTCATGACAATGAAACATTTATACCCTGTATTCTGGGATTAATTTTTATTGATTGTTTCATATTATATTATTAACATGCCACTCCTCCCCTTTAATTGTCCTTTTCTCTTCATAGTAATAGGTACTGTGAAAGAATCCAATTTGCTGGAAATTCTGCACATTCCTTTTTGTCCTATCCCAGCTGAAGGATGTTGGGCCAACTCTTCAGGTGTTACAGCATTAGCTGACTTACACCAGGCTGAAGCTCTCGTAGCTCATTTCAAACTGTGTTTCACTTCACCTCGCAGGCTTTTGGGATAATCTGTCAACTTCATCACTTCCATTTGTGAATTTGTGATATTCTTTCTTTTTCCCCTTGTTTGCTGAAGATAGGTGTGTATATATAACCTACCCAGGAAGTTTAATTCTGTAAAGATCTCTGATCTGATGCACAGGGAAAGCGTCCTCTTTATTGGCATCGCACTGTATGTGCTGCTTACTGCTTTGTTTTTAGAAATGTTTGCTGATCACTGTTGAATGCAATTCTGACTGGAATCAAATTAATTGGATTGGAATTGAATTGCTGGGATTGAATGTTGTGTTACAGCTCAGCTCTATTTTCTACCAAATGTGAAAAAGAGAAGAACCTCTGGTGAAGTTCTGCTGGATTAAACTAAACCAAATTGGGCACAAGCTTTAACTGCTGAGCTTTGGAGTTCACAGATGCTCTTAGATAAAATATCTCTAATCAACTTAATACCACATCAGTTGAGGAAAGATCTCGTGTCATGTTCTGAGGGGGAGAAATCAGGGTATTCTGAGTTTGTATGTAGATAATGCAGTGGCTCAGATAGTGGTTTCATTTCTGTCTGATCCAGGAAATGGAGTCTGTATTTTAGGCATACAAAGCACCAGATAATACTGTCATAGTACTTTGCTTCTAGGTAGTATATATCCTAAAACGATGTGAAAATATATTACATATAGCGAACTGCACAGCAATTCTGTAAAGCATAAAGATACGAGTTGATTATCAGACAGCAATAGTACTCCAGACGTTATAAATATTTCTTTAGCTGCTGCATTAAGTTCTGGTCACTGTATCTCAAAGAGTGTTAACTGAAACAGATGAAACAAGCATTGTGGACATATAGCTCTCTATCAGCAGAGCATATATCAAAGACTGGAGCCTCCTAACTTAGAGGGGGGAAAAAAAATGACACAGACATTAAGTAATGGTACAAAAGAATGAAGCTGACTGCCATTTACCACTGTTACGTGGTGGGATACAAGGGTAGTTCAATGAAATAGAAGGGCTGAACACTTAAAACATTACATGAATAATTCTTACAGCCTCGGAAACACAGTAGCACAAGTCAGTAAAGGAAAACTTAGTATGATTTATGAATTATTTAATTTCTATACATATAATGAGAATATTCAGGTTTACTTTTGGGTAGAAAGAAGTAGCGGAATTAACTCTTAACGCTTCAAGTAAGACTTCAACCATTTTCCAATATTTTTAGGAAGAAATTTAGGTGTAGATATGTTATTCCATAACTGCCCAGGAGGGGAACTCTCAGTGATGTGCTTGTTACAGCTCATTACTGGTTACAGGGTGAAGTGAACCTTTCATCTGTTTTGGTGTGGTTACTGTTTGATAAATGGTTGGTGTGAGGTAAGAGTGATACACCTAAGATGACAGAGAAAATCAGATAGACAACTGGGAGCAGATCCCAGAGGACTGTCTCTCAGGTCCAACAGCTAAGAAGTCGACACTAATCACTTCTCACTTCTTTAAATAAAGGATCAAAAACCTCTTTATGGGTGGGGACGGGGGGCAGGAAGCATGTTACCTTTAGAAGGAGGCAGCATTAAATACCTGAATAACATATATATTCTCTTAATTTATCATACTGCTCATTAGAGATCATGGTTAGATACGAGATACTGAAGTAAACATCGATACAAGTTAGTACCACGATGGTTTTGCAGACAAAGGTGTGCTGGAAGTGGTTTAGGCTCCTTCAGTAAACCAAGCTGTTAAAACCACCTCTCGTTCTTGCACTGCCTACTGAAAGGTGCCTTCTGCAACCTCTGCACCTGCTGTTGATGCTTCTTGTCCTGAGAAATAAATGGCCCTTGCTCATCTGGGGACTCCACCTACTCCTTGCTTCTTGGCCTGACCCCTAAAACGTATTCCCCCAACTCTGTGATGAAAGAGGGCAGTCGTGTTAGCTTCTTGCCCCAGACTCTGCTACAAGCCTTGCCAAAGCCTCTAAAGTAACTCCGTGATGCTATTCAGTCTCTAAACCGACACATGAAGAATCTCTACATGAATGAAATAATACCCATTTCTTTTTAAACATGTAGGATTTCCTAACATTAGCAAATATTCATTTTCTAGGATACCTGCTAATGCCCCTCCTGATTTCCACTGAATGTTCTGCACACTGATGACTAGCCACAAAATAATCAGCAATTTGATCTTCTCCCCAGGATGAACAGAGAGTCAGATCAAATCCACCCATGATTTCTAGATACCACCGGTTTCTCAAGTTACAGAAGTTTCTGCCAAGAAGCAATGAGAGAAGAAATACACAGAGATACACCACAAGCAAATTGTCTATTTGAAATGCATTAAGCCTAAATCAGGACACATTTCACTCATCTCAGACCTTTCTGCGTATTAGAAGAGCCACTGGTGTACTTTACCACCCTCATGTCACCTCCAGTACCATCAGCAATCCTCCCCAAATCTAAAGTATCTGTTTTCATTTCTGATCAACATCAGGAAGGAGTGTATCCCCCATGAATAACTGAACTTGACTTGAGCATGAACTTCACTATCAGCCTCCTAGCATATAATTCACCTGGTAAATTATATTCTGACTTAGTACTGCTGAGGTCACTGTCAGGGGTTCAGGCAAGAGTGAAAGCTGCCTGAAAATCCAAGGCATCAGATGCACACTAGTGCGATGTTAAATAAATTTTGATTTTAACAAAGGGAGAAACTGAATGAATTGATAAACTTTAAGAGAAATTATCATTCACTGCCATGTCTTTCATTGTCCAAAGGCTACCGGTATCTTGGATATAGTTTCTGAGAAACCAAGTAGACTTACTTTTCTAAGCATTGCTCCATGTATGCATCAAAATTTACTTTGTTTTCATTATATTTATGCATACCCCCTTTTAAAAAAAAAAAAAAATTACCATGAAAACTTGTGTTTCACTAAGCAATCCAATCTCTATGTGCAAATCCACTGCATATCTGTTTGATCTGAAGACAAACCGATGTGTCCAATCTACTAAAAGTAAATCTGTGACATTAATATTCACGGCCCATTTAAATAAAGCTCCACAAGATAATTTGAGTGGTTACAGAGAAATACTGCTTTCAAGAGTACTTTTGAGTTTCAGTGTCTGGTGCATGCTCATTTCTGAGATGTATGTAAAGATGTGTGCTTCCTACATCCCCCATAGGGATAGATTACAAACGCACTTTGGACAATAAGATGCAGAGAACACACTGCCCTTACCAGTGGGCTGAAACATCTCATCCCTGTGTACAACTCACATAAAGCCAAACTAAGGTTGATGCAGAGAGCCTTCTACTTTCATTGCCAGTTCTGCACTGGACTTTATACAAAGTTTTCAGCCTCTGAAAGACTGTCAGATGTTTATTTTTCTTAGCTCAGCATTCATGCATGAAGATACACACTCACACATTCACTCTCTTAGCCATCCTTCAGGTTTTTTGTATACACTGAGAAGACTCAAAAAAAAAAAGCAAAATATGCTGATATAACTTCATTTAGTTTGCTTCTAAAATGGTTTTAGTCATAAGGGTGTAGGCTGCTGTTTACATTAGATTACTGTCCCCTGGGTAAAGAGCTACCTGAAGGAATGGAGCTTTGGGGAGAACTGCTTTTCCTGGGTGAATTCAGATTGTGCTTATGAATTCCCAACTCCCGAGCTTCACAGCTTGTACACCATTGAAAGGGAGAAGAAGAAATACAATTAGAAGAGAAAGTATGTGTCAGCATGAGAGCTGAACAGGAAAACGCAGGCACATTTTTGTTAACCTTGTTCTTTTGCAGCAGCTTCCGCACGGCCGTGGGGCTTTCCATGGCCAAGCAATGGTTAGTCTCAGCTCAGCCTAGGTCTTCACAGTAACGCAAGAGTCAGACGTTAATAAGCACAAGTGTAGCTCAGTGAAGTCCCAACAGAAACACCAGTACTGCTGGTTGGTTCGGTTTTGCCGCAACATTTGTCACACTCTCTTTTTATTCTGTTTTTGTTTGGTTGGTTTTTTTTGTTTTATGTTCTATTTCTAGTTCCTACAGCAACCCATGGAGGCTGTGTGAAATCCTGTCCCATGATAGAGTCAGGAGCAGCTACCAGTATGACTTAAAGTGGAAGCCCATCAGGATCAGGGATCCAGTCCAATAACGATCCCCTGAGTATTTGCCACTGGGCGCTGCTGGAGCAAGAAGCTGGAATGCACAGACCTGTGGTCTCCCCCAGAATGGATATTATTTCATTATTTACTTTTAACCTTGATACTTGCCCAGACACATGGAAATACAAGAACCAGGCTAAATGCTTCTCAGAGAATATGGGAGCTTATTACACAGTCTTCGTGCACAGCCCTGTATAAACAATCTCACTAACATCATCTGTAGTATATGTGTTAAGGAAGAGACAGTAACATCTAAAAATTAAGGGAAGCTAGGTATCCATCCATCCATGGACCTGATCATGCCATGCACCTGTCTGTTGCTCAAGTATGTGTTATATACACGGTGACATCAGCATGAGAGGCCCAAGGGAGCATTACTGATGCCCACACAAGCAATTTCTTCTTAAAGAAATCAAGCCTTTAAATAATGATATTGAACTGTTCTTATTTAGTCACATCTGTAAGGTTTTACTCCTGCATCGCTTAGTATTAACATGCTGTGTTTATCTCTGAGTACCAAACTCCTTTCTGTCCAAAAAAATGATATTGAAAATGCATAAAAGCAACATACTGTGAATAAACAGCTTATCTTGGGGGAGAAAGATAAAATTCACAATACTAAAAATGGGGAAAACCTTCCTCACTGTTGAATTTACCATTTATAGATTAATCTGTCCATTGTGCTTCTATGAAAAGCTTTTCTGGCATTCCACTCAGAAAAACAAAATCTACATTTAAATGAATGTAAGAGTGTACTACAGCAGGAGCCTGTCAGACTGTTTTATACCTCATTGCTATAATGTAATGTTATTGATGCAACCTAGATTATGTTTGAGAAATGAGATAGCACAAATTCTCTCTCATACATCTACCAACGTGGCACAAAATATTAAGCTACAACATTATGTAGTTCTGAAACTATTATATGACCTCAAAGTTCCCTAAAAGGCTTCAAATTGGCATAGACTAAGAATTTGCTAAGGGTATGTTTTCAAAGGGAATAGCTGTTGCTTGTTTATGGCTTAAACATTATACTATGCCAGTAATAAAATACCAGTGATGCATGCAAATGGAAAATCATGCTGCTTTTTGTGGTAAAAAGCTTAATTCCTTTGGAAGAAACCAAGTCCCTGGATAAAAAGCGTATCTCAGCCACCTGACTAACACACAGACATTTCAGAACAGTTTTATTGTGTACAAGGGCTAGGAAAATCTAATAATATCCTGCTTTTTTTCCCTAAGATTCAGCAGGTAAAAGCTATGATTGAATTTCATCTTGATTTCATTAAATATTCATAAAGGCCAATTAGAAGGGCAGCTAAGTAGGCCACAAGGCCCCCTTCCATCATTCTGTCAAAGGCAGTCCATCAGACAGTCCTGTTTGCATTAGGGCCTGGTAGTCAATATCTTCATTCAATCTTTATGTAGTATCCCTCTAAATCACTGCTCCGTCCCACTTTACGGCTTTTATGGACAGACAAGGGGGGGAAAAAAATCTAATAATTCTGAAGGCAAGATGCTTACTCGGTAGAAAGCAAAATGCAAATGAGAAAAAACATCCTCAATCAAATGTTGGAATGAAAATCTTTTCTTTAATGAGCAATGACATTGGTAGAGCACTGATTACATTGAAGAAAAACTGTTTAAAATTCATAATCAATCAAGCAAGTTTATTTTAACCTTTCATGACTAAACCGCTGGGTTACAGTTTAATTTATTGATGGTGCTTATCTCTCCCTCCAACCACTAATTTTAAAATTACAACCCATATAGAATATGCTGAGTTGAGTCACGAAAATATATACTGATGTTTATATTCAAAGAAACCTATTAGCTCTGCCTGTTTCCCTTTAAAGATTCAGTGGCCTTTCTATACATGCCATGTTATATATATTTCCAGTTTATGCAGCTGAAATGCATTAACTCCACTGCTGCCTTGCTGGGCTGAGGTATCATGGCAGTTTTCATTTCCAGGTCTGTCAGATAGAGCTGAGCAGATACTCTTTTTCTGTAGACAAGCATAAGGTAGGGAGTGCATCCTCGAGCCACCAACTACCCACAGGCAGCAATGGGGCTCAGAGGGCATTGTCTTTATTGAAAGTTCACTGATAGGCACCTTGGAAATGTTGCAGATAGCCTCTTTCTGTGAGATTTCTGAATTTTTCTATATCAGATGTCATAAAAACAAACACACAGAAATATTTCCAGTACTACTGACTCTCTTTCCAGAAGGATATGAGGAATGCAGTGGGTTGTAGCAAAGTAAGAGGACTGAATCATAGAATGTTCGGGGTTGGAAGGGACCTCTGGAGATCATCGAGCCCAACCCCCCTGCCAGAGCAGGGTCACCCAGGGCAGCCCACACAGGAACAGCTCCAGGGGGGGTTGGGAAGTCTCCAGAGAAGGAGACTTCACAACCTCTCTGGGCAGCCTGGGCCAGGCTCTGGCACTCTCACACCTCATGTTGAGGTGGAGCTTCCCATGCTTCACCTTACTACCATCACCTCTTGTCCTATCCCAGGGCACCACTGAAAAGAGCCTGGCCCCTTCTACTTGACAACCACCCAGTAAAGTGGTTTATATCTTGTTTGAATCAACTGTCTTTACTTGAATTGCTGCTACATACAATAGCAAAATTTCTTCCCAATACGTTTTAAAAACACTTTCAAATTCTCTCTTGCATTTCCTGAACGTAAGGATGTAACTTTTCATCCTAACATAGTCCATGAAAGTGTAAGTTGCATCACTATGTGTTTAAAAGGATATTACTGTAAAGTCCAGAGGCCTGGTGGGAACAAACAGCACCAGTTTCTAGAGGCTGTGTTCCTGCAGGATAAACTCCTGTAGGATAAAGTGTTTACTTCACCACCATCCCTTGTAGTAGATTGAGTTTTTAGTACAGCAAACTCTGTAGGTACTTTTGAAGTATTTAATTTCTAACTACCTGCTTCATTTCATGACAAAGAAATTGAAGGATGAGTATCACTGGAAGTCATTATCAAGTATGGGAGACAATTGCATATCTTTTTATACACTTCACCTGAGGACACTTGATGATCTAAAAGGGATTGCCAGGAAAATAAACATATTTTTTTGAATAGTCCTAGTTTATTTTCTTAGTAACATACCAGATTATTAAAATACACTTTCTGTATTCTTTAGGTTATGAAATTGTCATAGCATTTAGTTTACTCAATTCTGAACAGAGACTGGAACGGTCGTTTCTACCCAGCTATCTGTCCCTTTCAGTACATATACAGCCCCGTTACGGTCGTACGTGGCTCCCTGGGCAATACTGGTTTCCCAGTCATTTGAGAGGTTGAAACATGGTGTCATCCCATTTAACACACACTGCGAACTAACGAGAAACAAAGACTGCCTTTTTGGTCTGTGTTTGTCCTGCACCTAATCCCACTTGCTTAGGTCAGGCAAGGAGCACGAGCGGAGCAGTTATAGCTGCCTGTAGGATGAAGCACAACGTGACTTCCAGTTGCTGCAGGAAGGCCAGCACTGGATCTCCATAAGGGACCCCAGATCTCTTCACCCATCTCTGAGCACGGCCCAGCAGCACCTCGCAGATCCAGCTGCACATCCTGGCCATGTCCTGACTTTGTGTCTGGGCAAGGGCTGCTGCACGGTCCCCTCTATGCCACCCACACCTCTCATTAATCCTGCAGTCGCTACCGAGTCCCTCTGCTGTAACAAAATGTCTCGTGTTGTAAATAAATCACACCAAAAGGCTGCAACAGCTGCAGCATATCAGACAAAGGGAAGATGTTTATCATTTTATTTGGTCTGCAAGGAGTTTGATATGCCCTCCATAGGCTGCTAGAATGACAGAGTATTTAAAGCATCGGGGGATCGTTTTAACTGAGTATACTTTTCTACCTGGTCTCTGTTCCCTTTCTTAAATCTTGGTCCAGTTTCAGTATCAGTTAATTTGAAAAACAACACGAATAAACCACACAGAAGCTACTTTAAGCAGACTTCTTTAAAATAATCTACTCTATTGTTCATTCCTAACCATAAACTGCTGGCATTAACCATAAACCATCCTAATCACCATTGGAACTACACTGCTGTTGCTTTCTTAAACTGTGAACAGAGAAAATCCCTGACCTGTAAAAAAAACAAGAAAAATGTCAAATGGCTCAGTTTGCAGCTTGTGTTCAAATGATTATTTAAAGACTCCATCCTGAAAAATTTAGAGCTTAAGTAAACTACTTCCTTCCATTCCTCCCCCTCCGTGTTAAGAAAAACTGTATCATGTATTCACTTCTCACTTGCATTTGCTACAATGGCAGCCCAAAAAATACCCCAATAGGATGTTTGGAACCAGCAGAAAAGCTGTTGCATACAAGACAGAATGATTTTGCTGCTGCACACACCCTTGTGAAGATTAATTTTGTGAGTAGTGTGTTCGGTGTCCGCATCCTAAGAAAGGCACAGCAGAGTAAGAGAAGGTACAGAGAAGGGTTGCAAATGAGCAAGATAACAGAGAAGGTGTAAAGAGATTATGGAATGGGTTGCCCAGAGAAGTTGTGGACATCTCATCCCTGGAATTGTATAAGACCAGGCTGGATGAGGTTTGAGCAACCTGGTGTAGTGGGAGGTGGGTTGGAACTGGATGGACTTTAAGGTCCCTTCCAACTCAAGCCATTCTATGATTCTACAGTTCTAAGATTCTGAAAACGCTGGGACTTTTCCATTTGGAAAGGAGAAGGCTGTGAGATGTGATAGAGGTTTACAAAATCCTGGAGGTAGGGGCTAAGATGAAGTCAGAAAACAGAGCTTTAAGTCACCAAAGCTCACAATTAAAACCAGGCGCCATCGTTCTTACCGAAGCCAGTGGAACACAGAGTTAAAAAAGATAACAGTATAGTTTTTAAACAACAGGCACTGAACTTCTGAAATTCGTTGCCATAGGAGGGCTGTGGAGCTAGACAGCACCACCAAGTTCAAAAAGAGATTAGATGATTCAGGTACAGCAAGTCCACAAACAGATCCTAAAGGTACTAGGTGGGGCTGTATTCTCCAGTACCCCTCATCCAGTGCTCGTGGCTGCCGAGGGGTTGAGAAGGGGAGGGACTGCAGGTCGTGGCCAGGCTCATTCGCTCTTCGTACAGCATCTCCTGCTGCCGCTGCGGGAGATGGTACATGGAGGTGGACAGACCACTGTCTGACTCAATGGGGCATTTCTGATGGCCTTATAGTGCTCTGCAAAAGTGAATATGCTCTGAAAGGTGTACAGGTGGCACCTTTACACGAGGGGTTTATTAAAATAATAATAAAAAAGAAAAAAAGAGAGAAAAGTTGAGCAAAAAAAAGTAAAATGCCATGTTTCTAGGGGTTATGAGGAAAGTATACTGGAGTCTCTTATGGTGCAAAAGACCCTGAGATGTCAGGGACCAGAGGTAAGGAGAATGGAAACCAGAAATATAGTGGGGAAATGGTTTTCATAGGGCTGAAAGGGTGGTAGATAATGCAACTGCAGATGGAAGTGCGTGAGCATTTGTGGCCTTAGCTCTGCCTGTCTGTTAAATGAGGTTTATGCTATTTATCGTGACAGAAAACACAGAGCTTAATTTGTTATGTTCCAAAGAATTTTGTAGAAGCTGAACTGCAAATTGCTGTGAGATGGATCCAAAATGTGCATAACTCAATAGGGCAATTTTCAATAATTTCCAAGAGTTTGGTTGCCGCCCTGTGAGAGGTAACTCTCACTGCTGAGCAGCTTTAACAGCAAACCACTGAACAGTAACATTGGTTTTGTAAACCATGTTCTCATCATCTTCTGAAGGTAAACAGGGATGGATGATCTTTTAAGTTCCTGTCAGCTATAGCCTAACTGAAAATGGAAGTCATTTCCCCTTCCACAGCACACTGTGCTATAGTCACCACCCTAGTTCATCAAGAAAAGAAAAAGGTGGCTTCTTTTTTTGGGTGAAGAGAGCTATTTATAGAGAAAAGCTATTCCTAGTCCCATACAGATGAAATCTGTTCAGGAGCAGGCCTTAACGATTTTTGGTAGCTTTTAGATACGGTTACAGATCTAAATGTCAAGAAGAATCAGAAAAATCTGTGGGATTTTTTTTCTTCCCTTTTAGGAACACATTTTTCTGTCCATATTTCTGCATTTTTTCACATTTTTGTTCCGGATACGCACAATTACTTCCATTACGCAGCCTAGATACACCAAGAGAGAAATAGGAATGTTTCATTTTATCCTCCAACAGCAAATGTAATCATGTTCCCTTGCTGATTTGTGTTTGGAAATTACCATTCTAATCCAATAGTTTAATTTTATTATACCCTTCAGTCTAACAGACCAGGCAGAGAATGTGTAATCACAAACAAAGGGCCAAATCCTGCTTGCCATACTAATGGGAGTAGTCCCACTGATTATAATAGGACTACACACAAGCCTTACCCTTAACTAATGTGAAATAAGATAAACACACTCAGACTCTACTGGAGGGTTTTCTTGGAGCTTTTCTTAAGGCATATTATTGAGTTTTTCAAACACAGGCTAATGTAGTGGTTAGAGTACAACCGAAGTGAAAGAAAAAAATCCCCTGGAAAGTGCAGACGTTATGATATTTAGCTTATGCTGAGATAAAAAGGCTCAAATGCTTCTAGTTATTTGGAAGCTAGAATTTATATATAGGTATTTCAAGTGTTTAAATACACTTTAGCATCCTTCTGCAAAAGAAGCCACGTGATCTTTCCAGTTTAAGCCCACAAATTCTGCCACTTTTTGCTTTTTAACGAGATTATTTGTAAATCAGAGTGGTGATGGGAGGAGGGGGAAATCATCAGTTCATTAGTTCTTCTTTTTGCTTACACTTTGCCTGCGAAATGGTGCTCAGCCCACACCAAGGTCCCTTTGACGTGTACCCCTACCAGGTCAAACAAATGTCTGCACAACAAGTATTGAGGGAAATCACCCAGCTTTTTTCTCAGCCAAACCCATATTTGCCTACTGTTCTCAAACCTTCTTAGTTGAGGCTTCAAGGTAAAGGGAGCCTAATTTGTGAAGCTTAGCTGAGACTTACAAAAGAAATCAGGAAGGAGACTTGCAGAGAGAGGTGCTGAAGAGTTGCAATATAGGGCAAAGAAAGAGCTAAAAAGTGAAAAAGAGATTCTGAAAAAGCACAGTGCAGCTACACTACCTCAGTATACACATAACCAATGCCAGGCTATTAATAACTTACTTGAAAATAATCTAATTGACTTCCACCCCCCAACAGTCTGTATAACCAAGATGGAAATATTTGGAAAACAATTGATGACGGAAAAGAAATAGAGAAAGGGAGGGGGAAGGTTTTCCTGCTTGTTTGGTTGGTTTTTTCCGCCCTGAAACAGTTAGCTAGGTTCTGAAACACCACTGAGAACTAGCTCTGCATGAAAATAAAACTTTTCAGTCCTTCAACATCATAATGTGTATTTCTGTCAGCTGAGCAATCTCTTTATCCAGTTCTCTGATTTAGTACACTACAAACCAAATACAACTTTAAAGCCATCATCCTTATACATTATCAGGCCACATGTGCACATTTTGCTTTTTATTCTTGACTAGATGCTATTTACACAGAACATATTTCCTTGAACGCATAAAAACGTCTGACTGACCATGTTTCTGATATACAAGAGTCAGTCAATATAAAAGATGCAGAAAAAATTAATGACCAAAAACTTGACTTTTCCAAGCCATCATCAGCAGTGGAATAAAAATGATTCAAACACTTAGCATGAGTCATACTGGTAGTTTGATGGGATCATTGTTTCCCAAAAAGGAAGGCCATACAGAAGCCTCTGTGCTATTCACTACAGCACTCTGCTTTTATAATAATAATAAAGCAATACAAACTTACTAAGTACTGCGGCTTGTTAGAAATCGAGTCTTACGCCAAAATACCACTCCTCAAACATCCACACCATTCAGTCTTCCTAAGAAAGCCTGGGGATGCAAACAGCAGTAGAGCACACCTCTCAAAGGGGGCGTGGAAATCCAAGGTATTTCAGATGTCAGAAGTCTTTTCCAAAATCAGGCTTCTTTTCCAGGAAACCCTCTGCCACCAGCTCCCTCTCTTTTACACTGCTTTAGATTTGGTCATCCCAAGATCAGGTTAAGGAGGACACACTCTTGTAATTGAATTGGTGCACCTTATTTAAGTGTTTAGTCACCCTAAGCAACCTATACAGCTAAGGAGGAGTGACAGATAGCTCCAGAAAGCATTTGAGCTAACTTAAGATAAAATTCACTCTGGAAGTGCCTTTTTCTTCAGCGATGACTGAGAAAGCCCCACACCAAGCTCTCAGTTTGGAGCAAATCTCAGCAAAACATAAAAAAAAGGATCAGTTGGGGCTGTAGACATTTACAGAGGCAGGCCAATACCTTAACCCAAACTAGAGAGCTGGGAGGTACCACAGCTCACTAAAAAATTGTATTCTCATTTTGCACCCATGTTCTGTAAAGAAAGACAAAGCATGGAAAGGACGTCAGATCATCTGTGAAGATGCATGACAAAACCAGCCTGAACTCACCTCCCTTCTTCCATTCTCAAATGATAACAACACAGGAAGGCTTCCCATTTAACTACTGCTGTTCATACTTGTTCATCTATGAACAGCAAACTGGGAAACACATTATGCAATGACCCCAGTATAGCACTGGGGTAATAGGTGGGTAAGAAGAGCCCAAGTCCAGGATGCCAGCATGGGGTTCCTCATCAGCCAGCCACTTCAGTTGGGCAAACTGTGCTTGTAGCATTTATCAGCTGTTCAAACACGTAACAACACAGAGTAGCAACTCTGTCCAGAAGACAATATCCAAAATCGCTCATCACTTCTCCAATTCCCAATCCGAGATACTGAGATTAATGACATTTTAGCCCAGAAGTGATCTGTTACAAAAATTAAAAATAAAAAAGAAATCAAAAACAAATCAAAAACAAAGAAATAAACAAAAGTTACATAATGTTTTCAAGTTTCTGGTCTTTCCTATCTTTCTGGGTAACCAGATACAGTGCAAGAAACTCCTTTCTGAGTTTTGCTTCAGGAAAGTAGGAATTCTAAATGAGATAGAAGGCAGCCCACTGCCTTTTCCCCACATGCAGGGCAGTCTCCCGAGAGGTCACCTGGAGGGTTTTCTTGACACAGAAGCTCTGAAGCTGAAATACAAACTAAAGGAGACCAAGAGCCATCAGGTCTGAAGCATTTGAATCTTCTCCCTAAAACAGGCTTTGGGAAGTTACTGGGAATGCTATGAAGTTGCTGCATCCTACTGTCTTTTAATATGCAGAGGAAATGATAAATTGACTTCAGCTTCAAGTGAGACCAAACACCTTCAGATGAAACATAGGAAGTGCATCCAAAGTGCATGCTTGAAAAAACAAAAACTTTTGAAAAAGCTTTTAAAAACAAGCAGGCTTTTATACAGAGTCATGATAAAGACTGGGCCAGAAAAATATCAAATGATGACAAAGCTGAATCAGCCCCTGCCAACTGCTGCACGGGAAGAACCTGTACAACCGTGGTAGGGGGGAGAATGAGCAATGAATGCAGGCTCAGGAGGTGAGAGTCTGGCAGCTGAAGGACAAAATGAAAAGTCAATGGATGAAGAAAGGATTGAGACACCCAACGTCTCTGAGCCTAAGCCAAGGAGTTCAGGCTTCAAGTCAGTTCCTACAGAGGAAGGTACAGGGCTGGAGTAGATGGGGTTAGCGCTCTTCCAGATTAGGTTGGCACACTGAACAACTCTGAAGGGGAAAAAGCAACGCAAAATATCTTTTAATGGCTTTGATTTTATACCCTTCAACTCTTCTCTGGTGGTTTATATGGACAAGCAGTCTCCTTGCACAATACCAGAAAATGGTCAAAACAGCTTTATCTGAGCACACTTAAAAGCAATTTGGGAGATCAAGAGGCAGGCAAAAATCACAGACGGAAAATGGAGGTGCCACAGCACTGTAATAATGGTAAATAACAGCTATAGCAAATTCAGAGAATATTTTGATTAGTCTTTGCCAGAGGTAGAAGTAGTACTGAGTGACCAGTTGAGTGATTTTTCTCCATAAGCTAATGCTGTTCAGTGTCTCAATTGTAGTTATTAGACTACTGTTATCTGAGAGCCAAAAATCTACTCAAGAATTTCCTTCCTCGTGCACAGAACGTGAAATCCAGGAGTAAGAATTCAACAAAGAATTAATATAAATACGAATGGTTAATACATGTTGGTGAGAGAGGCATACATTTCCCTCCCACTGGAGCTGCTCACACTTGCAGTAACTACTAATTCAGAAAGTCTGAATTTCAGCCATCATACAAAGCAAGGACAAGGACTCACGGTTAGCTACAATGTGGTGAACCAGGGCAAGCATGCCAGATTTCTATTATCATGGTGAGATTCCATGACTACATTAAGCCAAGTTGCTTGACAGCTATGAAAAAGACAGCTTCATTCACTTTTATCAAACACTGACCTTTTCAAGAAATAATAGGATATATCCTGCTATCATTTCTCACATGAAACTCCTGTTGAGGTCAATAGGAATTTGGCGTAAAGATGTGAAATCAGTACTTGGCCCATAATATTTAGTGCTGCATAACAGGCTATTGGGAAGGGATCCAACGTTAAGCATCAGTTCTCATTAATTACACTGCTGATTCCATTTGAAAAGACTTTCTATCATTTACTGTGCAAATTAAATACCGAGAGCCAGATCCTGAGCTGATGTAAATCAGAATAACCACAATGAAGTCAAAGAAATAAGGTCGATAAAGATCAGTCAATGAACTCAATACAGCTAAGTAAAATAACACCACAGAGAATCTGGCCCAATGAATAATTCTCTTGTCTAATCAACATTGCAGATTTTTTTATCTGCAGTGACTGATATTTGCTGCCTATTCTGTGCTTACTCACATGTGGAAGGTCAAAAGATGAAACTGGTGGAAACATCGTGCAAACAATATACAAGAGAAAGCTGTAGCATGAATAAATTCATTTTTGCCCTCCTATAATAAATAACGTTCCTTTTCTGAATTTAACCTTCTCTGAAGGTTTGAAATTTTTTTTGTGATGGAGAAATATTGTAATTTACTATGTTTAAAGCTTCTACGTGCTGTTCAAAGTAGAGACGAAGATCACGTTCATAACTTGCCTGCTTACTGTGCTGATTTTTATAGTCCTCTGTATTACACACAAAAGAAAATAGCTTGAATGTTTATTTTTGTGCTAAATACGTAGCTTTCTCTACTATTGTTTGAATCTGAATTACCCAATCTAGAGCCCTGGCTGATACTTCTGGATCCACATTCCTAAGAAAATATATTTGAATTACCTTACAGTTTATGAGATTATAACGTAAGCATCTCTAGAGGTCGAAAGCCTATCTACACAGGCATTTAGTTAGCCAGATATAAACATTTGGACAATAGTTTTAATTAATTCCTAGAACTCATTTTCCCAAGCTACAAATATTATTGTTTTTAACAACAATAATTCACAGTACCAGGAAGTTCTAACAAGAAGACAGGACTCTACTATGCTAAGCACTGCACACATGCAAACCACTGCAATAGTTCCCTCCCTAGAAAACCTCTACACTACACTCCTGAGAGCAAACTGTAGCCATCCATCCAACCACGATGAAGCAGTCAAAGATGGAGTCAATGCAAACACAATTTCTAGTACCATATGGTAACAGGTCATCCTCTCTCTGTGTCTAACTTGGGCAGCAGCATTTGCAGGATGTCATTGCGGCTTTCGTATTTCTTTGGTAAAACCGAAGGATGGAGATGAATCTGGCACATGTCTTAGAGCATGTCTTCTGACAGGCCCAGCAAAGCACAAGGTGGAGCCCACATAAAAAACAAACAAACAAAACAAAAACAAACCAACCCCCCCAAAACAACAACAACCAACAACAACAACAAAAACAAACAACAAAAAGCAACAAAACAAAAAAACCCAAAAAGAAACAAACAAAAAAAACAGCAACACCCCCCCCTCAAAAAAACCAAAACCAACAAAACAACAAATAAAAAAAAGTCCATTACCCTCTTCCCTATTTGTAATACACTTTCAACTTGTGTTTGAAGGCCATCCAAATCTGAAATTATCTTAAATATGGAAGCTGCATGACAACATTTCAATTAAAAAGCTTTTAGGAAAGGTCGTGGAGAGCATCTATAATATATTTCAAAAGGTCTTGGAAAGACAGAGGGTACCATATGGGCCACATCACAATTATGGTAAATTGGGTAAAAGACAGTTTCCTGAGACTGCTCCAAGCAGGATAAAAGTGATTGAGAAAGTCACAATATGACAGGTATTAATAATTACTACCTACCATCATGTCTGATATAGGGCATTTTATCTAAAAGGATCCCAAAGCACTTTGTAAAGCTCCACATGGAATAATTTCTTTTATCACTAGCGTGTTTCCAGACTTCTGAGAAAGCAGTGTGCTGATGAACTCTACACAGTAGCACAGCATGACATTTTTTGGAATCCCAGAAAGTGAAGAACACCGTTTCTGTCTGAAATTCGTGCAGGACAAAAGGTGCATCTGTAGCTAAGTTCTCGCTGGCACGGTACATTTTCAATAGCAAACATCCTGAAGTGCCGACGTGCCTCTGCCCAAAGCCACGAACACCTAGCACTGCTCTGCACTTTGTTAACAACTTACTTAGAATAACTTCAGAAGAGGAGCGTTAGCTACTGATTCACCAGGACTATGGGCTTTGAAATCCATGTCCTACACCGAGGTGGCCGATCAAAGTGCTACCTCAGATCAAGATGATCTGACTTCCCAGACCTGAAAAGATTTCAGTCCTGGTGACACAGCAAACCACACACTCCCACGATATTTAACTGAGCCAGTAAATTACCAAAAAACCTCTTGAAATCCTCCTAATACCTGAAACTCTTGGGAAGATGACCTGAATTAAAATGAATAATGTGTTTAAAAATAAAATGAAAACAAACAAGGAAACAGATTGCTGAAGAGAAACCTTCAAAGGCCCTGATGGGTTTGTCAATATTAAGTGAAAATGTATGCTGAATGTATGTAAGAGGATCTAAACAAAGCCCTATCACCAAGTATAAAATATCTCCATGTGGTTCATACAGCCATCTTCCTATCTGTCTTGAACCCTGTGCTCATTCTTCATATATATATATATATATCTATCTCCAGTGAAAGAGCAATGCAAAAATGTAACACTTTTCCCATGCCCACAAGGCTGGGAGGAAGGATGTCTGGGTCAGAAGGCTGCAAAATTAAAGGAAAAGAGCTTCCTTCCACAAAACCTGTCTCTTGTGTCTTGGAAGGGGTTTGACTTCTGCACCTAAGGATTAGGTTCTTTTTCTACCATGCCTCTGAAGGCTAAAGAGTAATTATATTGCACGAGTTCTGTTCAAGAAAATGATTTATTTTCCAAGAAAAGTATATACAACTTCATTTGTTACTCTTAAAATCTCCTCTTTTCCAGGTCATAGAATTGAAAACATGCTACTTTTTGTAGGGTTTTTCATAATTTTGATGATGGCAAGACACATATCCGCTCATTTCTTCCAAGTCAGAATAGCTCAAGGTCTTCAAAAATCAGTGGAACTCTTTTTATTGAATTCAATATATATTAAATGAGGAGTCAATTTTCTCAAATGTGAAACCCTTCCATATTTACATGAATTTGCCTAGGTCATGTCTCCCCTTCCCCTTAAATTTCTCTCCTGGCTTCAAAACCTAGCTGGTGTGTTTTAGCAGGCTGCGTAGGTAAGAGAACAGCGCAATGCTATGGATCCTACAAATAACCATTTATGCAATTTCTATTATTTCCTAGAAATAATTCAAGACCTGCACGTGGGGATTTCCTCCCTCCCCAGCCCACCACCCGTACACGTGCGCACACACGGACACAAAGGAATATTTTCTACCAACATTCAGCTGCTAGCTCATTTTATCCTGCTCTTTATAAAATCATATCCTAAGTAGCCTATTAGCTTTAAGGTCAAAATCTTTGTCTATTTTCTAAATCTGTTCTCTCCTTTCTCCCCCCACCCCCCCGGCTCCTACTTCCTTTCCTTTCATTACCCTTTCCTATCAATTATCTCATCCCTGCCTGCTGCCCATCTGAGCAAGCCAGCAGGACCCCCTCAGTGCCCGCCAGATTGTCTCATTCAGCAAGCTCTCAGGTTGCTGCTGATTGCCGTCTTTATTCATTACCAAAACACTTGCTACGTGGTGCTTGGGCCCTGGCAACCAAACTCTAAATCCTGCCAGCGAGAACGTAATTACTAGTACACCACAAACAGAGAAGGGAGTCTGCTGTGAGTTGTTAGAAGCAGCCGTGAGATAGACCCGGGCTATTTCCACGGAACTGGAGCTGACTACTTGTTTTGTCAGTTGGTACGTACTAATGACTGGCCTTATCTGGTGTTTTTTAACGAGCTTTATACGGGACAAAATGCACCTCTAAACAAACTCACCGATCTGGCAAGGGGGGGGCCATTTACAGGTATAAGAATATGGTGTGAGAGGGGCTTTATGTGAACTTTCATCTACAGATTTATGAAGCGTCTGGAGCCATTGGTGCTGCTTGGATGTGGAAGGTATCCCCAGAGCCCCCTCTGATCCGTGGGAGGCTACCTATAAGGGCAGAGTACATTTTCCTTAACTTTTTCTTGAATCAAAGCTTTTACTAGACTGTATTAGGCAGCCCCAAGTCTCCCAAGCAATGATTTACCTTCCTGAAGGAGCTGGACGTTGCTTACAGATGATCTCAGCCACAGATTATCATATTCTCTCCTTGTACACAAAGAACAAGAGTTTTCTGCTCCTATTTGGTCCTCTGTATTTATTGCTCTACCCTTTAAAAAATCCATTTTAGTATCTTACTCTTTTACCAGGGAAGTTGACCATTTTTGTTATATCTAAGAAATATTTATTAGGGGAAGATGACTCTGACATCAGCTGAAAAGTTCTGTCTGTCTTTTGTACCTGCTCTTCAAATCCTTAATCTTTAAAGTGCTCACAAACGAGGCAAATGCCTTAATGCTAAGCAGTCTCTAGCAGATTTGAAAGTTAAATTCAAGCAGCATTTATCTCCCCATCAATGGGAAGGATTTATCCTATTACCTATCACTGCCACTGACAAGAATTGGTCCTGTAAATCCCTGGCATATAAAGAGAAGCCGACACATCTAAAACTTTTCATACTAAAAAAACCCCCACCTTTGGTCCAAGCAATACTGAATTGTACAACAGTTATACTGAAAGTACTGTATATCACAAGGAGGATAATTGATATACTGAAAGAAAGCCAAACAGATCATTAAAAAAAAAATAGGGGGGGAGGGGGAAGGATAAGAAAAGAAAAAAATCTTTCATACCACAGAGTTAAGAAGACCTTGCCCCTGGATTTGTTTGCAGTGCTTTGCTTAAGGTTTAATTCTATTGATTACACATTCCATTTTCCAAAGTGCCATTTGCCTGAAGGAGCAGGTGGTGTTTGCTGTTTCCATTTAACTGATATATTAGCCATGTGGTGCACTGCATCAGTGGGCAGTATTAATCAATTTACGGCAAGATGACAGAGAGAATCACTCACAGCAAAATTGCAAGGGGGGAAAAAAAGGACAAAAGCAGGAAAATAATGACCACTAATGGGGAACTTGAAAACAGGGAAAAAAAAAAAAAAAAAAAAAAAAATCTGTGCTTTTAATACTTCTTTTTTTCATAGCAAATGGAATTGGAAGAATTTAGGAACAGACAGTGTTTGAAAGGAGACAAATATCACTATGTTCAGTGCAGTACTTTTTGTAAGCACTTTACTGTTTGGCATTGTGTGATGAATACACAGTCAAAGATCTCAAATACTTGCTAAGAAACTTAGATTTCCCTTTCTTAAATGAAAGTACAATGCATCACACAAGATCAAAGCTGGTGCAGGTCTTTTCTTGGAAGATCCATTAAGTTTTTTATAGGGGAAAATGATTTTTATGCTATACTGTTTTATATATTATTTCCATAAACATTTTGAATTTATAAATCTAATATGAAGATTTCTGTTGCACTGAGGAGGTTGGGTTTGAAATCAGGTTCCTTCTATTCATGGGATTTTTTTTTTATTTTAATTTTTTTAAATTGACCAAGTCACACATTGTTCTGTGATTATACTTCTTCAAAAATATATCGTGATTTAAATTCGGTGAGAAAACAGAGAAAGATACATGCAGAGGAGGGCAAGTGACTTCCTATCTGTTTGCCGTCAGGAAATTCATACCTTTCTTAGGAAATCACAGAAAAGGGATCAAACTTTAGCTAAGTAGTTTCACACTCTAAATTGCTTTCTCAGCCACAAAGCAGTGGAAATAAAAATATTGTCAGAAGAGCTTTAGACACCCCAAGGGTGTCACCAGCAGGAGCTCAGAGGGCCTTGCTCTTCCCAGTCATCTCAGAGGTTGAGAAGCACATTCCTGTGCCACAAACCTAACTATTCACGTGTCTCAGCATCCGCCCTTTTCCTCCTGTCAAACCAGGTCCAGACCCACCTCTGCACTCTTGCGTGCCCTTTCTGCAAACAATAAGTGCAATGGGTCAGATCCAGAACTGAGCCAGTTCAAATGGTCCAACAGAGAGGCATACCCCAGCAAATCGATTTGGTGACCAGGAGCCACAGCAAAGACCCAGGATGGCTGAAAATACCTTGAAGTTTGCAAAATCAAAGGATCCCACTCCTCAGAGGAAAGATGGTAACTTCCAGTGGGGCTGGGGGGTCTCTCAGAGCTGTAATTTAAATGTAAACCCTCAGGTTAAATAGCTAGCAACAGCACACTGATGGCTTTTGGAAGACAGTAGCATAGAAATGCTTCTGTAGCAGAGGAAAGGCATTGCTAACACAACAACCGGAGGAAACAAGAGGAGAACAGACACCACGTTTATGCCAGGATTTGAATACTTTTTTTTCTTTTTTCCAGCACTTAATTAAATAAGAACTGGACAGGGCTTTGACAACCTACTTAGCCCCAAGACTCTATCCCACCTCTCAACCATATGTCAAAGGAAAAAAGAAAGCCTCTCCTCCTGAAGAAGAAGAAGCAGAGAAACCATTATAATTCTAGAAGGTCAGATGGCCTGGGAGAAGACTGCAGGCAGACACAATCCTTCCGCTGCTCCAGCTGAGGAGTGCAAGCAGAAAAGTCCTTTTCCAAGAGTGGCACACAAGCAGGGATGCAGCTAAAGGAGGCACCAGTGGATCAGCAGAACAGTTCTGCATTCAGCCTGTGAAATGAACGCTGGACAGACCCAGATGCCACGCTGGAGAAACGTGGGAAATTGTGTGCTTGCCTTTAACTCAGGTCCCTGAGAGTTTTTGTCTGAGCTTTCACTGTAGAAGCATGGCCGTACCCATGTAGCTTAACACGAGTTCCAAGCATGGCTTATAACAGCAGAGAACTAAAAAAGATATCTAGATTTACCGAATCCAGAAACTATTGTAAGGGCAATGTAGAAATGTCAACGTTGGAACAAGAGCATCAGACAGCGAGAAACCCGCAAACCCCACCCCACCAACACACGTTTTGCCAAAACGCCCGTTTCACACGGTTCTGTTAGAGAAAGGAGCTAAATGCCACAGTTTTGCTGAAATGAAGCTCCAACTGAAAGGAATGTGAGCCCATGTGAAAGGAAAGGCACCATTTAGGAAAGCTGTCAGATGTTCCTAAAGCTGCATGTAATGTATCCCCTTTGTCTCCTTACATGCTGCCTCCCAGAAGCTGACTTATTCCTGAGTATCTGGGTGCGTTTGGGTGTTTAATATTCTGTCCTTCCTTAATGTGATAAAGTATGACGATACACCGCAACTATGCTTCATAAATTAACAAATAATAATAAAACACTGCTTGAGGAACCTGTCTAAATGATATAAGATTATTATGAATCATAGCCTAAATGAGAATCAAGGAAACATTTGACAATGGAGTATGATATTGCATAATTCAATACAATAAAGTTATAACAGCTCTCAGTAGCACCACATCATTAAATAAATTCAGCAGACTTTTCAATTAGCCACCACTTCCTGAATTTAATAAACTTGCTAATAGTTTGCTTTTGTATCTGCTGTGGTTTTTCTTCTTTGCGTCTCCGGACAAAGAAAGGGTTTGAACATCCGAACAAATTTACAAGGTGTAAGTGCAAATGATCATAATCTGGAAAGCAGAACTGGGAACCTCAGTTCAAAACATTATGTGAAATTATACATCGGCTAATTTACAGACTAGGGACTTTTAAGGGAATTTTCTTTTGTCCTCACGCACTACTTCATAGAAAAACATTATCAGGAAACCGTTTTAAAAACCCATGCCTGTGCAGGAATTGCTACAATTAATGAACCTCGTGGACCAATCTTTCCCATTGTTCTTTCCTTAACAATGTCTAATAGCACGTCTTTCGGAAGAAGCAGCGAAAAAGCCCCAAAGCCTTACTTCACACAGCTGTTCAGGTAAGGTTACTCCCTTTGGTCTCTTCCTAATCCCTAAAATGAAATATTTTAATGCCGAAGCATATGCTTTAATATCATCTGAAACTTGTTAGGCAATTAGAACCTTAGTTTTTTCTTGATGTGCATTCAAGGATCTGATCTTAGGGGAGTGTTTCTGTATTTCTGGTCTCTGTTACACCTGCTGGCTACGAGTTCCACACTGGATTGTTACATCAGTACTATTTCAGTGGCCGGCACTACTCTTCCCAACACACAGATAACTATTCTCTTTCCTAGATTTATGTCTGTTTGCTGTGATTTTTGTTTTAATGCAATACGTAAAGGAAAAGATGCTTTGTATCAGCTGCTGAATCCACCACCTTTGCCAAAGCTCCATAGCTCTCTCACTTGTACAGGCAGACCTCGGGTAGGAGAGGCCCGTTAGCTCAGAAGATGTAGTGTGTCCAGACACCAGTGGGAGGACTACTCACATTTCTATCCACTGAAACGTGGGACATGGAAATAGAGCTATTAATATCTATTTAATATTCTCACTTAGCGCTTGCTGCACAGACGTGAAATGTTTTTAGTGATGCTCCAAGTCTCCCTGCGATGGATTACCAGAAGTCATGATGCAGGAGCAAAGCCCTTAACATTTCTACATTATTAGTTACATTGTTCTGTTTTACACACCCAAACACATACTTCTGAGGTCAGGCTGCTTATGTGCCCTTGTGAAGGGGCTAAGAGAATAATGCTACTCACGCTTCCTGAGAGAAGGGAAAGGTGCCTTAGTAGCTGCAAGTGCTTTCATCTCTTAAAGCAGGAGTAGTGGGAGACTAGCGTGACTGACCTGAGCAGTAGAAATGATGCCATGCACAACTATAATCCCAGTGCACATTCACTACGCACTGCAGAGCACCTTACAAGCTTGCTCTTTACCTTTACCTGCCCCACTACCTTCCAAGTGTAGTGTGATCACAGCCCTAAACTGCCTCCTCTCTCATCTCCCATGGGAGACAAGCAATTTATTTTCTTGACTGTAGCAGTGTCCCCCTTTCTGGCCTGGCACATCACTTAAAGTCACTTGGTGTAACGTAGAGGAGGGCAGAGGCTGGCCCCCATCAGCAATTCTGCATAGATATGCTCATGTAGAACTGTTCCACACCAGACTGCTTATTAAACAGCCCTTAACGGTCTGCGAGACCTTCCTTCTACCCTCTGCCTCCAAAAATGTACGTTGCTTTATGGGGCTTGTGGGAACTACAGGCTGACTACGGAGAACTAGAAAAGGATGAATTCTAATTAAGAGATAATGTCAGTGGAATAGAACTTTGTCACAGGATAATGATCCCCTGCTGTTAGATAAATATGGAAGCAAAACTTAGGCAGTTTTTGAAAATAAACAGTGAGGTGATGCCAAGATGTTTATATTCAGGAAGGGAAACATTTATCCCTCTGCAGTATTTCTATTTCGTGGGGTTTTTTAATTAAACAAAACCCAATCCTTCCTTCCCACCCAACAGAAAACACCTTCATCGATGGCCTTGGTCTTGCAAACCATCATGGATATATGATCCTCACTGCAATCAAGAAGGGGTGTAGGGCACTGCTGACAGATTCACACTGAGGACGTAACAGAGTTTTCAGAATGTCATCAATAAAGCTTAGCAACTATTAGTAATATTTTTCCACTTATTAATAATCAAATTACTAGCTATAATGAGCCAAACTACCTTCTGGCAAAACTCCTTTTTGTCAATGGACGTATGCCAGCAGGCAATTTGGTTTCATGTTTTAGATTTACTGTATATGTATTCAGTGGGCAAATTTTGATCTGTTACCTGTTTATACTTGGAATACATCAACAGAAGTCAGTGGAATTACAAAGTGAAAACTATGCAAAATCTGCTTATTAATGCTTCCACAGTGTATTTCTTTAATCTACAATTTCTTGGTGACTGGGAGCAAAATATAGCATGCAAAATATAGGGATGTTTCAAAACATAGAGAAAAAAACTCAGGAATCAAACTGTATGGCAGTGATGTTGTTTGCTATGTCTGCAAAAGTAATTCTCTTCCTCCAGTGCACCTGGAAGGTGCATGAATATAAGTGGGTTACAATTGTGTGGGGAGAAAACCTGGTGGCTTCTTCAGGCTGGCAGAAAAAGAGATCGGAGACACCAAGCTTCAAAGCTGTGGGTAACCAACCACATGCTACGTTTCTCACCCTGAGTGAACAAAGCCTTGTTCTCACACCATGGCATAATCTGTCAACCTAGTAAGGGACACAATCAAGGGACACTTGTAGAACCCAAGTCCTCAGACATCTTTTGGCTAAATCCTTCCAATGAACGTCACCAGCAGACTGGCAAACAAGCCTCAACCAGTAGAGTTCCACCTCGCTGATGCGAGCCCTGGAGTTGCTTCTCTGCTACCACCAGCAAGATGGTAGGAGGGGATACTCACAGGATGCCATCGAGGCATCAATGCTGATAGAAAAGAAGCAGTCCAGAGGTGCCAGCAGTTGAAACTCGTCTCACACGACAGAACCTATGGCACAAAGAAGCTGCTTCCCTTTGCAACTTAGGCTCCGTTCTTTCCCAACTTACAGATTCTGTCAATTGACAGTAAAGCATCACATAGACCTTTGCATCACACAGACCTTTCTGCATCACACAGACCTTTGCATCACACAGACCTTTCTGCATCACACAGACCTTTCTGCATCACACAGACCTTTCTGCATCACACAGACCTTTCTGCAAGAGTAAGTAGAGTTTAAGTGAAAATGATTAAATTAATCTCGTGCACTTCTTCAATGTTTTTCTCTTCTGTTATTTTCCCAATATGGTATTTAGCTGCCAGAAATGACATTCAGGAAAATTCAAATGTTTGTGAGGGGTGGTTTTTTTGTCTACATGAGCGCATATAAAATAAAATCAATTAAAAAGCGGGAATGCAATTTCTAGTGGCACTTTGCAATGACTGATTAATACATTTTGAATATTTTCCACTGTAAATTTGCTTTGCTTGATTCTCTTCCCTTGGAAACTGCTGTTTAGTAAAAACTAATCAACATGTCAACATTTTGTTTATTCTTAAATAGCATCATTTATTATTATTATTACAGTGTCACTCTGTTGTTTGCCATCTAGAGGATTCCAAGAGCGTCGGCTCCCTGCCTGGCCTGCCTGTTTGACATTCAGGGTACTTGCCCCTTCTCTCCCATTGCTATGACAAGGTTATACAAAGTCTGCAGCCCTGCAAAAAACAGGTTCCTTTGGAAACTGAAACTCTGACAGACTTCGTACACAGCAAGGCATCCGTGACATCTTGGCGTCTGCCAGCTCCATTCTTGCTTGATTAGCTCTTGGTTACCTCAGTGATAATGTCTGGAGGCACTGATTAATGTACAATAATGGTACATCTCACTGGAAAGATAAGCTTATAGAAGATCAATTAAACAGTGGCAATTTCACAGGCTACAAGCTAGAAGAATGGTACTTGCAGCTTTTTTCTTGGAGCTATTTTTTAATCAGTTTCTTCTGCCTGCTCTAGAATTTTCATGTAAAACAGTAACTATGAGGGTGTGGGGGGAGAAATATCCTGAAAATGAAAGGTGATGGCACCCATTAAAATTACAAGGGAAAATGAATATGAATCAAGGCCCCTGAACATTCCTTCAGCTGTCAGAAGGTTACAAATTCTGCTTTGATGATGAGACAAGAAGTTTTTTCAAATGCAAACTTGCCATAAATGGTACATAGGAGAATGCCATTGTTTCATGCAATTACATTGTTGCCTGGGCAACCATGCACAAAAGTTAATGTAAGTACAGGTTTAAAGACAAAGTGTCTCCTAAATTGGAATAAAAACCCATTTAATAGTATAGATGATCCACAGGAAAAAAAAAAAAAAGTGACCTGAATGTAACTATAAAAAGACCTCTTCTTGAGCAGGAGTATAAATTAAAGGTTACCTTCCTCCTTCAATTTTTAGTCAGTCATTTTAACAATAATAAAAGCAAAAACCTTCAGGTACTATATGTTAAATAGATATAACCACGAAAATTTAAAGAATATTAGTATTATCTTCCTTATGAGAAAACTTTAGTGAGATTCTTCATGTAAATAACAAGAATTTTAAAAGACAGCTGTTTTTATACGAGGGCTTTTAAAACAGACCACAAATTATTTTGCCCTAGAAAGGAGTACTATGGGAAAGTATTTATTGAAACGTGTCCAGAGATTGTTCTTCCAATAATTATATTTAATGCAGATGGGGAAGAGAGAAAGCCCATATTGTACTGGGCAGTCAGTTTTATTACTGGAATGACTACACTTCTTCCTATCATCAGCCTGGATTTTACGGCAGAATTATGGCCCATTATGCCTATTGCAATGACTTCTCCGGAACAGGGTGGCCAAAGATATATTTGAAAGTGGAACTAAAACACCTTGTTAAATGTATTCTTCAGGGTATTTTGCATCCCTGGTGACATGCCAAAGTGGAGAAGCATCCAGAAATCATGAGAGAGAGAGAGAGAGAGAGAAAGGCCATGAAACAGCAAAAGAGTAGAAATAAAAACAGACAAAGATCACCTTTGTTATGCATTCCTTTTTTTCTTAAAAAAAATAAAAAAATCAATATATAATCTGCAAAGAATCCTGCATTTACACCCTTATTTCTAATAACATTGGCTGCCTCTGATGATGATACAAAAAGGAAAACTTCCTGTAGAATAAAAGAAATACTCTTCTCAATTTGGAGGGAGGATTAAAAACATTCTGCTTTCTATTCTTTCCAAATATGTGTAATATTTTTGAAAGAAAGATAAACTGTTGTGCAGCCTTTGTCACTACAACCTCAAATGAGGATGTCTCTAGTATCTAAGAGGGACAAAACACAAGGAAGCATATTGAAAGGAACAATGCTTTACTACTGGAGACACGGAGTAGCTGACCTAGCAGGTCTTTTCCATCTCTTATTTCTTTGACTCTGTGAGAAATGATACAAGTGCATATTAAAGTCCAGCACATATTCACTAAGACACTGAGCAACTGAAATACATAATAGAATAATACAATTTTGTCTGTTAGAAAACAGTAACTGTGTTTTGCTGGAAAAGTCAGGTAGGAAGAAAAGAGATTTCTGGCTGATGTTGGAAGAAAAACCTCTTTGTGCTAATCCAGTTGGGCATGATTTTCACAAGTGCAAAACACTTAAAACTCCACTTGAAGTCAATAGAAGCTGCAAGTGCTCAGCACTTCTGAAAATCAAGCCCTTTGGGAACTGGTGAAGAACAAAGAGCAAGGAACTTGCGCCTCAGATAAACTGACTGTCAAAATTTGTAGAGCTGCCATCGTCTTCTCATTTAAACATGTTCTTAACACCTTCCTCTGCCTCTGAGTGATAGCTACAAGTCACTCCAATCTGGCACTGGTTCGGCAAGCAGCAAGCTAAGATTTCTGCATTTATGCTAATGCATTTGGTTTAGAATTATCATCTTGCCCATACAGCCCCTCATCTGTCCTTGTTTGTCTATTTAACACGCCTGTTGTGTTGTTTCCTACCCAAGTTGAAGTTATTAGAACGAATACCTTCATAAACAGCAATTAGAGGTAATCAGTTCTCTTTTTTTTTTTTTTTAAAATGTGTTATTACAGATCACTCCAAAGTTGGAAGACCAAAAAATTCATAAATTATTCAGCTTCAGCACAGTGGTTATTAACCTGAGCTCGTAGAAATGCAAAATTATCAAGTTGACATTACAAACCACAGGTAATTGGAAGGTATTAATCTTGGACATCTGTCAGACTTGAGTTACATATCAACGTGGTTAGGAACAAAAAAGGAGATGGTCATTGAACAAGTTTCTTAAAAATGTACTGACCACTTCAACAACTGTAGTTTGCTCCTAAGAAAATATGAACTTTTAAAACATCATCATCTCTGTGCAATAAAGAAATGAGATCTTATTGGAATTCTTATGAAGAGGAAGAAATATCTTGGCATGACTCATAAAATAATAACAGTATGAATAATTCTTTGCATTGTTTTAGTGCCTTCTACCTCAGAAGCTGAAAGTAACTCTGTAAAAATTAATGGATTCATCCCGACAATACACCTTTGAGGTGTACCATTGTCTTTGTTTCACAGATAGCAAACTGCAGGCAAACAGATTCTAAGCGTTTTACTTGCCTAATACTTGGAGAAAGCTTTAAACACAGCCTTTGCAGGAAATGCTGGCTTTCTGTGGAAGTAAGGCAGAATTGACAGCTCATCCAGCGGTATAATCCAGATCATATGAAATTGCTTTTGTACCTGATGGTTAACAACATCTGAAAAAACTTAAATCTCAATAATTGATAGTTTCCTCCTGAAATCTAGAGGCCAGAGGAGGCAAAGATCCAACATATTGTCTCTCTGACACCAAGTTCTACATTTTCCAGACCTTTTGTCTGCAACAATGCCTGACAGCCACCACGAGCATGAAACTCAAGTCAAGCCACAGTTTGTTTTCTTCTACCCAGGGGATCTCACAGTCCACATCTTGGAGAGAGAGGAAGAAGTGGAGTTATCATGGTGGCGTTCATGGACACAGGGTACAGATCTACAGGACACCAGAATTAAACAGTTCTTCCCTAGAACAGCTATGTGTGCTTAATTAATATACAAAATTTATTTCAGAACCAGTCTCTTTAGAAAAGAACATCAAATACCTGAGTGCTAAAATACATCTTTCAATATCTATCCTTCGTTGTTGCCTAATGACATATGCTTGGATAGCCACCAATCCAGCGTACTTTGGAAAAGATCTTAATCTGTCTGAAATGGAAGAGCTGTCACACTGAGATAAGCTTGAAGACCACAGTTTCACTAAAAACTGCTATCTGGAAATTCTTTCTGCAGCAAGGTAAACAGTTCCAGCTAACCTACTTTCCACAGAGTCAAAGGAAATATTTTCAAAGGATACAAGAGGCTCACATACCAAAACGCCTATGAATTCTTCTATGCTTGCTTATGTACTTGTTTCTACCACAACTGGGCTCCTATCACAGTGTCAACTGAACACAAGTGAAATACAAAAAACATCTAAGTATGCATTCCTGTGCACAACTGCAATAATACTTCACTTGACTGGAGGCTTAAATGTAGTTGCGCAGGAATGGGAATAGGTGAGCTTCAAACTGACGAAAACTCTGGCTGGGATGCACATCCTGGGAACAAGCCCTAAGTATGTGGTTTACTAAGACCCTCGGGTCCAGTGAGGACAGATTTTACTGACCACAGCAAATCCTGGGAGCGTACTGTTGTTGGTGTATTATTCATGTACCACAACATAAAATTAACACAACAATAAGGAAATATTGGCTACAATCCCAGTAAAAAAAACCTCTTACCTAATATGAGTACTATTACTAATGCATGGAAATAAATTATGTGCTTTACGTTCTTCCTGAAGTGATAGAAGTAGTATAATGTGAATTCTCAAATGTAACATGGATACTTTTCAACCTTCTATAGGTTTTGAACATTGGTATAAGAGTCATATGAATCCCTTTGAAAGATAAAAGGAGTTTATATATGAGGTATGTAAGACTCTGTACTTCATTTCACCTCAGCCATAGAGCTCTAGTGATAACGTATAAATCATCATGCCACCAGGGCTAGGTATCTTTGAAGGATCTTTGCATTTGAAGCTCTCCTGATCTCAGATTTGAATCTCTTTATCTCTTCAAACCAGAAGAGCGTGCAGTATGGTAGAGAGCAGTGTGGGAGCATAGCCAATGAGTTCCCCATTAAATAACAACTCAACCTAAAGAGACAAAATTTCCAGGACTTCAGAACTGTCCCAGGGTCAGCTTCCTTCACTCGTGCCCATCCTCCATAACTGGAAGCAGTTAAGGAGAAGATGGATTTACGCACCTAAGTTTGGAGGATGCCTCCAACACGGTATTTACCCAGGACCACAACTTGCGACGCGCTCGGCTCGTGGCACGATGCGACAGCAGCGGCACGAAAGAAGAGCATCTCACCTGCACTTTT
Source organism: Actenoides lindsayi (assembly GCA_025331215.1). Taxonomy (NCBI): domain Eukaryota; kingdom Metazoa; phylum Chordata; class Aves; order Coraciiformes; family Alcedinidae; genus Actenoides; species Actenoides lindsayi. Next base: position 109,535 of record WTSP01028138.1, on the reverse strand, counting down.
GATCCTCCAGCATAAAAGCTTCCAAGTCCCAGTTAGGGAACACACCAGCTAAGCGTACCGGAGGGAGAGCAGCACGGTGGCAACCCACTGACAAGCCGATTCGATTGCAATTAGCATTTCAGCTTCCGCTGACAAGTCAGAAAGACAAACAAACGCGAGACGGCGAAACGCGGCGCAGAAACTCAGCAGACAGGGAAACAATGTAAAGGCTGCTTGATTTGCAAATGGACTCACGCGGCAAAATCCGTTTCCTTATTATTATTTTGCAAGACAGAAAATTAAGGGGGGGGAGGGGACACGGGTGTATAATTGGATGAAATTATTTAAATCTCAAAGAAAATATCAGGGAAGAGGGAACCTTCAGGCGCTTCTTATAAACGCTGTGGAAGCAGCAGGCAGGGGGAGCTCCTTTACTGGTCAGAGGTGAGAGCTAAAACAGACGGTCCAGGAGCTACTGCCATCTCTGAGCAAAGGCAAAACTGGCCACCTGCTAATTAAAGGGTCTGAGTTAGCTACCAAAAAATTTAAGGCTACGGGATTTCCCGCCGGTTACGAGCTGAGTGGGTGCAAAAGCGAGGATCTATTACAGCGGGCATTTTGGGTGAAAATGAGTTACACTTCAGATCTATTTTCCCTCAGGGTTTTGAAGAAGGGGGACAGATGGTTGGATAATTTATACCGTTTGGCATGCGGTTCCATTTGGAACAAAAAGAGAAGAGAAAAGAAAAGAAACTGAGAGAGACAGTCAGACATGAGCTATACATATCTGAGCAGAGATGCAATCACTTTCGACACAGATTTGCTCAGCCAACGCCGCCGGTACGTGTCGCTAAATATTATAATGGCAATTTTACATTAAAGCTAGGGATTGGTGGTCCCACTGCAGAGAAATTAAGAGTGGATAACATGAACATGAATTTTCCAGACACCCGCACCTGAAGGGCTCGGGAAGCTCTTGCTCCCATTTGTTCACGTTAATACGTGGTCTTGCCTTTCACATCATATCCTTCATCCTGGTGAGATCTCAGGTTTTAGTGGTTTGCTTCTTCCAGGACTTCCACTTAAAGTAAATAGTACCATTTTTTCTTGTAGTGACAAAACGAGTAAAGTTCTGGCTACTACTACATCATTCTTAGAAGTGATCATACTAAAAATTTTTAAGATGTGATGTTCAAGTGCAGTTGTACGAACTTCAGAGGACCTGAGATGAACTCAGTCGAGTAGTAAAGGCTCCCCGTTCTCAAACTAAGACATTGCAAATCATCTACAGGGCACTACAAAGGGAAACACAGCAAATTGAGGGTCTTTTTCAGCCTGGCTTCCTGAAGAAATGATTTTATATAAAAATACGTTCTAATCTGTCAGACTTCTCCACAATACCATACCCACCAGACAGTTTTAACTAAATCTCTCAAAGACATCTGATTTGACTTTGCAGTTAGACAGGTTATACAGAGATAGATGAAGGAGAGACTTAAACTAGACCCCCAGCTGAGGGAAAACTCACAACCTAAACTCGGCGGTGTTGTTACCCACCGCAACAGCCAAACGAAGCAACACCACAGTCCAACACTTCCACAGTGATCTGCAAAACAAATCTCCAGCAACACATTTCCTGGAGGCTCCTCTGGCTGGCAGAGGTACGACGCTCACCTCAGCAGCCTCGCTTCCCAACCCTGGCACTGCTCAGTAGCTAACATTTACTCTCCGAAACGTGTTTCTCAAACAGCCACCTCAGGAAGGTCTCGGAAAAAGCCAAAGCAATCAGAATATATAAGGAGAGCTGTGTCAAATCTAAAGCTGTAAATATTAAAAACCCATCACATGAATATTGCAAAGCTAAATTCCGCGTGTTGGCAGAAAGCCCACGGTTGCCAGTGACCTTCTTTGGGAAGGGAAGGCTGACCTCCAAACAGCCATACGGGGCTCGCGTGTGTTTGTGTTTATCATGCATATAAATAGGCGCCAGTCTGTTGACCAAGTTTGCGGGACATTTACAGTAGTTATTAAACCCCGATCTGTATTGTTTCAACCTTTCCAGAGCTCTGCCAATGTTTGTGCAGTAAATGCTCTCATCTACAAAAGAAAACTGGGGGGAAAAAAAATTAAAAAAATAAATAAAATGAAAACACGACAATGTTGGACACAGGGGCTCTGGCAGCATCCGTGGTCTCCTAGGCACAGGAAGGTGGTGCCTGGGAGAGGAGCAAGACCAGCAAGGGCACCCAGTGCTACAGCCTCAGGAGAGTCCACTTCTAAAAGCTGAAGTGGCAACCAGCAGCTCTGTCCTGGCCACACACAGGCAACTTCCAAAGCAGCTGTGGCTAGTGCAGACCCTACTGCATCGACACCAAAAATTCCCATTGCAAACTGGTGCAGACTGGGAGAGTGGCCCAACGAGAGGCAAGCTGAAGAGCAACGATTAACCTCTGGAGAGACTTAAAAGTAAACGCTCGACATTCACAGCATATGCAGCATGACAAGACAGCCTTACTTTGTTCCTTGGACTTGGGATTTTGGGTGTGAAACGGTCTGAACTTGTTCTGGTAGAGCAAAAATCAGAACAATTTTTGAAAATCCCAATCATTTTCACAGGGGGGAAAAAAACCAAAAGATGGTCTTTTAACAGAGGAAGAGTTGGTGAACACCTTAGACACATCTCTGGCACTAGAGGTTTTTATTCACTGGGCTTTTAATTTGTTTTCACAGTGGTTTGAACAAATTGAATTTGTTAATTAAAGCGGTAAAATGAAATGCTGAACATTATTGACTAGATGCTAATTACATTAGAAGAGATATCGGGGGAGGGAGGAGTCCTTGTTTTCAATAGCCAGGACAAATCATATTAAGAGAGACAAGTGATCAGTCTGAGCCTAAATTCTGCAGGGAAAAAACTGTTTACATGTTGTGGTTTAATGTTTATCATTCATGATCTTCAACTGGCAATACCAATAGAAACATGATTAGTGCAGCTTGCTATTGTACCCCTTTTCAAATTCCTCTCTAGTTTGTAACATTCACTAAGCAGAGGTCATTACCCAATTAAATGCAATGATGCTCACTGTGCTAATCAGGAAGGACATTATTTTAAAGTTGCCCTCATGAAAATGCAAGCAGCTCACATTCCATATTTGAGAAGCCCTTTGAGTCTTCAAGCTGTAACTTTTAGTATTAAAAAAAAATTGGTATCAACTTGATTGTTTTGTTCCTTCATACTCCCTCTCATTTTATGACCTTAATTTCCATATTAGCGTATTATTTGCAGTAAAATTTTAATTTTACCCTTCATGTATTTGTGTGAGCATGGCTAGAACTTAGTATCACTTCATTCAATATAATTTAACATGAATCTATAACATAATCCTGCCTGTTCATGTTCACTACACAATTTGTGTTAAGGGGGATTTGTAACAAGATGCGTTCGCCATGTGACTGTGATCACTGTCTTCAAAGAAAAACTCTGTAAAATCACATGCATGTCAAAATGCCAAGAGATTTTGGTTCTTGAGGTACCCAAGTCACCTCTGATCAAACAACTGAGCCCCTAAATCACTTAATTGATAATTAATATTATACACTACATGCATCAGTTTCTTTCCAGATTGAAGCAGTAGATACCAACACGTGTGAGTCAAAGTAAAATCCAGCTTATGCTCTCAGTTATATTGACTCCACACCACCAACAGGTATAACAAAGATTACCAGAAGCTTTTTGTGTCGCTACCATCAGACGATTCAGAATACAAAGAGAAGGGATTTGCTGAGTAAGAGGAACTGCTTTTAGATTGACAGTTTTCTTCCTCTCTGTTGTGCTCATAATCACGTTCCTTTTTTTTTGAACACTACCAGGATACTTAATGCTTTACAAAATCATAAGGAGACTTTTAGAAAGAATGGAGGCATTTCATTCTCAATGGCACCAAGCCTCTGCTGCTCGTAAATGCGCTGTAAGCAAAAGTAGATGATGTTGCATTATAAGGAAACAAAGAACAAACGTGACACAGAGAGAATCAGTTTTAAACCTTGCTGGGCAGAGTGCGTAAACATGGTTCTTCCTTTAGAATCACAGCAGAGAAGTGGCAATAAAATGATGAAAGAACTGACAGATGCAAATGAAATAAACTGAAGCAACAGTATCTACATCTAAGAAATAGAGGGAGAGCAAGAAAACAAACTGCGACCATCAGTAACAGCAAAGCCAGCTGCAAAGCACGGCACCAACACCTGCATTAACCTAAGCAGTGAGTGCAATAAAGCCCCAAGCACAGGAAGGTGATAAATTAAAGGTTCCCAAGCTCTGGCATGTTGAGTGTGTCTTAACAGCAACAAAGAGAAAACAAACAAGTACTCTTCCTGTTTGCTGTTAAGAGCGTGTGCTTTGTCCTCCTTTCCAGTACGTACAAACACCACATAGAACGGCCTAAATGACACATTTCTTTTTTGCTTCTTTAGGGAAGTTATTTGCATGACAGCAACACAACCTGGCTGGGCTCAGCAGGGCTCCTACATCACCACTGCTCACCCCATGAGTAACCACATCCACTCAAGCAGGCTCATTGCATTTGTGTCTTTGCACAATGAACCCTTCGAGCGTGGTCAGTGCTAAGGAGTGTGGTGGTCCTGGGAACTGGGGTGCTCCAAAGTCTCTCCAGCCTCCTGGAACAAAGCCAGTCAGATGGCTGCACGTACATTGGGAATGAGTCCGTGCACGCGCGGTCACTCTGACAGACTCGGTGTAGGCTTACGATGCCTAAGTAATGTATAAATTGCAGCTGATTTTCACAATGCTTCTATCTATTTAGAAAAGCAGCAGATTCCTCCAAATATAGTTCAGGAAGTTGGTCTCACACGCCTTTTATACAGGACATAGAATGTGACCTTGTAACAGGGAAAGCCAGATACAACACAGACAGTCGACGGTTACAGCATTGCCTGGTGGGTCTGCAGAAACTCCTTTAAGTTACAGATGCTCAGCCTGGACCTCTGGGAACCCATCTCTTGAGATGACACTAACTTCAAATAGAACTAAAGACTTCTCAGCTTATCCCTCTTCAAAGTTCTTACTTAAAGACAGCAGTGTAACAATCAGGAGTCTGATCCTTCCTGCCTAACCTAATTTTTCTCTTTCACTGACCATAACCGAGTTGTTTCAGATCTGAAACAACCAAAATCTGGTTCTCTGGCGTATCAAATAGTAAATCTCTTGAAAGACTAGTCTCCAAGGCAAATCCAATCCTCTCATACACTACGTCTTCCCTTTGCTAGTTCTAACTCTCTATTGGTTTATATTGATTTACACTCTAAAACGTGAATAACTTGGGTATTTGGTTTGTCTGAGAAGCCTCCCGAACAATTTTCCTCGAGCCTTTTTGCATAAAGTACATATAATAGTGCAGTTTAAGCCTGAGCCAAATTCTTTGGCCAATGAAATGGAAGAGAGTAAAAAAAGTAGAAATCTGAAGCGCACGGAAATGCCACACAGAGGAAGTTATTGCTACTAATGTTTCTGAGCTCCTGCTGTGTTGATGTGGCTTTCAGATATTCAGTGTAGGTCTGTTGCTCAACAAAAGAATTTAGCTCTATGTTTGCATGAAAGAAGTAATAAATTTGTTACAATCAGTAAGCAAAATCCAAAAGGATTGGACATCTGCCTTGGAATCTGCTTGCTATACAGAAAACAGTTTAATATTGGCAACAAAACAAATCTAAGAAGTGCACAGGACCTAATTAAAGGAGACGTGCTTAGAAAACAGATATTAAAAATGCAGTCCAGTAGTTTTGGATTAGAGATGAAAAACTATGAAGGTAAAGTGTAAGTTTTAAAGTGTAAGTTTTAAGGTGTCGGTTTTGTGACGTTGTCAGACAGCCTGCTTGTTAAAACTCTGTCAGTACCAGCACAGTACAATGCTAACAGTGGTTGAAAGGCCATGGAAGCAATTCTGTTCCATAATGCTACTGGTCCATAGCAGTGCCCTAGACTGCTAATCCTTAAGTGCAAGTCAACAAGGTTAACTGTACAAACACTGTATGAAGATATGAGTATCTACCTTTCCATAAGAAATATATACTAAAGAGAGGAGAAGTTTTAATTTATCACTTTAAATATAGCTGAGGAGATCACACAGATTTATCACGAATTTACTAGCAGGTCTAGGATGTTCTCCCCCACTACTCTGCCCTAATGAGACCACACCTGGAATACTGTATCCAGTTTTGGGTTCCCCAATGTAAGAGAGATGGGGAAATACTGGAGAGAGTCCAACAGAGAGCTATGAGGATGATTAAGCATCTCCCCTGTGATTGAGCATCTCCTTTGTGAAGAAAGACTGAGAGAACTGGAGCTGTTCAGTCTTGAGAAGACTAAGAGGGGATCTTATTAATGTCTACAAATATCTGAGGGGTGGGTGTCAAATGGAAGGAGACAATCTCTTTTCTGTAGTGCCCAGCAGTAGGACAAGGAGTAACGGGTATAAACTTGAGAATAGAAAGTTCCACCTCAACATGAGGAGAAACTTCTTCCCTGGGAGAGTGCCAGAGCCTGGCCCAGGCTGCCCAGAGAGGTTGTGGAGTCTCCTTCTCTGGAGACTTTCCAACCCCCCTGGATCTGTTCCTGTGTGGGCTGCCCTGGGTGACCCTGCTCTGGCAAGGGGGTTGGACTCAATGATCTCCAGAGGTTCCTTCCAACCCCTACCATTCTATGATTCTATGATACTATTTAGGTATCTATTGATAACTTCCAAGAAATATCAAAATAAATGCCCAATATGGCAAGTTTCCATCTGCGCACTTGTTAGCTTTTTCTTTTCAACTAGTGCCCAAATGGAAGAGGGTGGTTTTGCCTGTGCCAAGAATTTTGCTGTGGGGATCCTCCATTTCACTCACCTTCTGGCCACAAGTTAATCCCTAGCACACCCCTTTTTTATTTATTTATTTAATTTTTTTTTGCATCAGGTGGCTCTCATTATCATTTCTTTGGCTTAAGCAGTTTAATTCACGTTCTGACTTTGAGAGAGAAAATTTCACCTTTTACACATGATGGAAAATAATTTCCACTTAAAAGTTCAAACATAATTTTGCTATTGACTTTACTGAGCCACTACAGCTCAGGACTGTGTTCTGCAGGACACAGAGCCATGGACAGTAAGAAAGCTCTGAAGAATTACCCTGTGGAGCTGTCTATGTTTTGAGAACTGTGTCTGGACTCCAAAGATCAAAACTTTGCTTTCTACCTTGCCTTCCACCTGGATTTCAGAAAAGCAAGTATCACAAGGACTGCTTGTTAGAGAGCACTCCTGGCTCTCAGAAAAGTTTCAGGAGCTACAACTGGCTCAGAGGAAGCTGAAATTAAAGGGTGACCTTAGTGACTTTCCTCATGTAGCTCTGTATCAAGTAGCAATCATCTGGTTCATATTTTGAGAAGTCAGTAGAACACCATCAGGAAGAAAAGTTCTAAAAACGAACACAGAAAGCCAAAGGTATCAATATTAGCACCAAATTTGGATGGCCATTTAAGTTTCAATTTCCACTAATTTCAAAGTGTGGTCAAGGAACATGAAGAATTTCAGTACATTTCCTCCAGAAGAGATTAAAACTGCAATCAAAAGCAATAAACTAAAACACAAAATATAATTGAAAAAGTAGGAACTGAAAGTCCTTGGTCAGCCTAATGGATGTAGCAGCTGAAGCAATTTGTGAGCACTTGTTCAGTTCCCTCTGAGCAGTCCCCTACCACCACAGCAGTGACGAGGCAGTGCACCATAAAGTTTGTTACCAGAGTGTTAGAATCAAGTTAGCAAAGAGGCAAAATGTATCTTATCTTTAAAAAAAATTTAAAAAACACCAGATTTGTATGAGAAGCAGAAGAAATTTATATTGTAGTGGCGTGGATTTAACCTATTGTGTGTTTGCACTTATCCTGATCTGCAGCTGTATTGAAGGTGTTGCCCAAACTAATGTCAATGCAGAGACAACCACACGTATGGAGCAAGTGTTGTCTCCTAACACTCTTCTGGAACAAGTACCACAGGTACCACTACCTACACAAAATATAGACTCTATTCTACCTCAAATGCTCCAAATCAGACAATGTAAAGTTACGACCCTCCCCATACACACCACTTGCTGATATGCCAGAAAACCCCAATGTTAGGGCTACCCCAGCACTACAGTAGGTGACACTGTGAACTAAACACCGGCATCCGTCGTACAAGAGGTAATCATTGTACTCTCCATTACAGGCAACACTGCAGAACTGTTACCAGTAATGATACCCATCACATAACGTTGTCGCTGGGTGATTTAAAGAAGAGGACTCTGGACTTCGAATTTCTTTGTTTTGCCATTCATATGCTATGGGGTCTTAGATTCTTTTTGGAGCTGATGTTATGTCAATGCACTCATTACAGTTTAGCTGAGGTCTATGTATTGTTCTTCATATATATTCACAGCATACTGTAAACTCTAATAGCTCCTCTGAAGCTGTTACACTGTACGCTGTAAATGGTTATTAACAATAGGATTCATTCATCTACATGTAATGGATTCATAATAGCAAAAGTAGAGTGAACATCTTACGCTGTAATATGAAAAGTAGGTACTGCACAAAGGCAGCATTTTAATACTCAATACTCTGACTGTTTTAATTATTTTTTAAATATCAATAGGTCCTGCTTCAGTAGCTTGTAAAATTACACAAACCAAAGCAGCCTTTAAGTCAAAGGAGCACAATGAATAGTGTGCACAAAGCCAGAGATCTCCACGGGCCTAACTGTTCCCACAGATCTGCCTGCGGTAGGGATGGGAATCCTCTCCTGTAAGGATCTCTGCCAGTGAACCAGCACCAGGATGGAGATTAACCCTAGCCCCTGCAGTGCCCCACACTGAGGGCACATCCTCTGGGCACTCACAGGTGCTCCTGGCAGTTGCACTCCATGGGCTGGAAGGTGGAGGGGGAACAAAAAGAAAACCAACAGGCAGAATTTCATATTGCTTTCCAAAACCTAGAGGCAGAGGTTCATACTGCTTTCCAAAACCTAGAGGCAGAAGTTCAGACTGCTTTCCAAAACCTACAGGCAGGTCGCATAATCTCAGCCTGTTCACCTTTAACATGGCATCCTTCACCCAAGTGGAAGGGAAATTGAAGCTGGCTTAAAAGACCAAAATGTCTGCATGGAACTCAGAAATGGAGCCCTACATCTCCAAGAACAGCTTCCATAGGGAAACAAATCCTCCTCCCTCTAAACAGGAAAATCCCCAGAAGACCTCCTCAGGGAGAAAATTAATTTTCAGCCCCCATATGCACTACCAGAATCTCATTTTTTCTATTGCTTCAAATAAAAATACCAACAAATAAGTCAAATGGATCAAATTTAGGATGGACAAAGACTATTCACAGAAAATCTCCAAGGTGCCCACTCCCTACAGACACAGTGGGAAACATCTAATTGAACCTAAAAGGTGCTGCTTCATCACTGGCACAGGGAGTGGAGCAGAGAGAAAGAAGCAGCTCTGAGGCCCTAATAAAGTGGAGAAGAAATGGTCTGTCTTTGCAGGTTATTTTAGGGTTTCTTTAAGTTTAAATCCAGCTAAAGCTAACCAAAGGAACAGACTTTAAAATGGAGTTACTAGCAAACCATGAACCAACTATGAAGACTGACTGACACTGCTGTGAGAAAGCAGTTGAGCTTCCAGAATAGGCTTGTTCAAGTCATGTTTTATTTATCTAAGAGGAGTTTAGTGCAGTTGGGAGCATATTTTCCATGGATTTTTCTTTCTTTTTTTTTTTTTTTCTTCCATAACTTGGGATGACTTTTATAGTGCTTCTATCAGCACTGTCTGAGACGGTAGAATAACACAAGAATATCAAGTCTCATTATTTCAGCTTAATAATTGGTTTATTTAGTCATCCAGAAATCTAATGGAAACTGTAAACATCAATACAAATTTAGCTTTAGTTGATATCCTCTGAACACCACTAATTTAGCCATTAGTTAGATTGCCTCGTAACCTAAATGCAATGCCTTTGTTCTCAAGCAACAAGATGAAGTAGAAGAGGAAAAACATACATGTATTCATGACATTCAGGACAAGATATGCAGTTAAAGAGAGTTTCTACCACAAATCTGAGCAGATTCATATATAACGTAACAGGTATTGGGGCTTGTGTTTCACACAGACACAGGAAAAGAAGATTTTTAAAGGATTCACTGGATAAGTTGGTTTTTTTTTGAAGCTGAGCCTATCACCCAGTAAAACTCACCAGCAGTTATTATCACAGAAGAATAATTTGCTTGAGTACTTGAATGCTTCGTGGTGAACACTAAAGAGCGTGTGTTGTTCTTTGTTTTATTGTTTCTTATTTTCATTGGGTTGTACAAAGATGCTGCAATCACACGGACATAATCCATGTTCTAATTTACCTGTATTTTACAGCTGGTTTTGAGCTTACACTAAAGGTCAGCGGTGCTATTTGTATCACTGGCAAGGACGTCCAAAATAATCTTACAAATCAGTAATATACTGGAAAAATAGAATCAAGAAAATTATAGCTGCGATGCCATTTATTTTTGCCTGACTATTAAACAACTATTCCAATGTATTTTATATCTGTAACTATTTAATATAATTAGCTACATGGCAATGACATTTTTAATAGCGTTGGAGATAAAGAGCTAATATGTTAACCCCCAGGACCCAATCCTTCTGAGGTGAGAATTTGCTCATTATATTCAAGTTACTAGATACAACAGCACAGGCAGTTCTATAGCTTTTCTACAAATATATGCAGACTACTCTAAAATGATCTGCTTTTTTATTTTCTGGCTATAAATAACCGCAAAGGTAGACCTCTAGTTCATGCTAAAACTGAGTCTTCAAGTATGAATATCAGAGAAGAAACCAACTGTTCTTTTAGATCGGAATGTAAATGTTTACTTCTATAGCGTAACTGTCTCTTTGTTCATAGGAATGACAAATAAAGCTTAATATATTCAGAGCTTCATTGCTATTAGCAACAGACAAGCCTGCTTTGCCTCAGATCGTAACTGATTAAAAATAATAGTCAACTGTAATTATCAAGATTGTACCCAATCACAGGATCTACCATATTGCAGATGTAGTCAAAACTTCATGGACACAGGGCAAGGAAGGAGGTCAGAAATTCTTCATGTTGAAGTGATTTGTATGATCTGCACAGCACATTAATCTACAGCAAACACAAAGTAATTTCTTCTGCATTCCTGGTTTGTATTTTTATGTTTAACCATGTTTTGAGTGATACCAATTATCAATGTGATAGTTGCAGATTTGATTATCTGCCTGATTTTAGAGAGCCCTGTTCCATTGATAAGAATCTCTGGTATACAGTCTGTATCACACAATGCTGCTCCATCGCCTGATATTGAGTTAAAAGGACCATAAATCCTGCTTGGCAACCTGGTCTGCTGGAATAATGGAGAGTGCTTGGCAGCAGTGGCTGAGCTGTAATTCAAGCTCATCTCTTCAGACAACTGGAGAGGGACACACATGGCCGCAGAACTCATTTCAGAGTCTGAAAGCCATTAAACATCTTTTGCTGGCTTCTACACGAAGGAGTGTGATGCCAGAACCTCAGTGCCAAGGGATACCCAAAGGGAAGGCATATGGTCTGCTTTCACTTGTGCTGGAGAGTTCATTCTTGTTATTTAAAGAAATAATGGAATGTATGCTTCTTTCTTGATCAACAGCCTATTTTAAAAGAGGAATATTGATAAAAGATTAAATCAAAACCAGTGTTATAGCCTCTTTCACACTGTACACTGGTTGTATCCGCAAAATGGTGGGATGTGCAAAGAAGGAGGGAAAAGGCCCAGCAGCCCCAGGAGGCAGTCCAGCTGATTCGTGTGTTCCTCCAAACAGTGCCTTGGGAAGTGCAAGAGGCATCACTCCACCATGTCAACCCTGTTGTGGACATTACCTATCCAGAGGACAAGTAATCCTGCTTTGGATGTATAGCAAGTATAGAAGATTCACTCTCTGGAAGAAATGAAAGCTTGTAAAAAGAATCAATGCTTCCCAGGGTGTAATCAGCCCTTAACATCATCTAGTCTCCCTTGAAACCCCTCATTTTAGCACACAACGGAAATCTACAAAATTGATGACAATATTACTGAAGTTGTCAGTGCAGGAAGATAGAACTGTGTGCAGAAAACCCTGGAGCTGGCTTAGAGCAACTGGTACGGCAAGTTGCTCTTGTTCTGAGTCTTCATTTCATCCCATATAGGAAAGGAAACCTTAGCTGCTGTAGGATTCACAGCCTGGCTTTGACACCGACACTAAATATAACCAGCAGCCAGAAACAAGGAACAGAAAGAGCAGGTACAAAGAAATGGAGGAAATGAGTGAGAAGAAACTGGCATGGGGTTAGAATTCTTTGCATCTTTTTACCAAGTGTAGTCATACAGAATAAAGAGCGGTGATGGTGCTGCTGTAGAAGCGGACCAATGCTCAAGCCCTTTGGATCTGCTGCTCTTACAGCTCATTTAAAGCCTTGGCTATATTTGTCAAACCAATACTCTAGGCAGCTGTTTTGATAATTTCACTCTGATGATATTTCCCCTGGAAGGACAGAGAAACTGGGAAAAGCAATCATCCCAACGAGGTCCAAAGTCCTCAAAGGTTTCCAAGGCAGAAACAGACTGAAACATCAGATACCAACTTGCTGAGATCAACCCCACGAAACCCAGTGGCTGGCAGTCTTAAGCAGCATTAAGTTGACCGAGTCAGTGAGAGAATGAGTGTGGCAAGATAAACAAAGGCAGCATTTGTAACAAAAATGTAAACCAGCGTACGTATCTTAATTCCTTGTCGTAGAACACAAGTTAATCTTTAAATAGCCACATCGGCAACTCCACAAAAAATGTGACTTCTGAATAGATCCAAATACAAACTGGATACAAGCCAAATCTGAAATACTACGACATCCCTATTCCTTCTTCCCCTCACCTTTTATCCCTTTATGAAACGGAAATTTCGCGATCAAATGATTGCATAAAAAACCCCCATGTTTCATAAAAGAGTTAAAGCCCAAGTCAGATAAATGAAAGCAGGTACCACTCCACCTCCCAGAGTAAACACACTAATGGAGGGCTAATTAATCCATTAAGACACGGGCTACAACAAGACAATGAAACTGAACATGGAAACATCAATTTTATAACTCACTGTGCTATAATTATTCTCTGGCTCAGTGAATGCATATACTACCCTTTCAGAAACCTACCGTGCCTTTCATCTTACATAAAGGATTAAATCTTTAACTAACCCACACACAGGAAATACAGCCTTCTGTAATGTTCCCACATTATTCTCTGCACACTGCTCATTTATACTAAAATCTGACTATTTGCAACATCTGAGGAATGTTGTCTGAATGTTTCTTTCAGATGTGTATGTATCTTGGCCCTGATTGCATCTTCCACAACTACACAACCAAGAGTATAACACATTTCTAATAAGGAAACTAATCTGTTCATGGGGAAGGCTGGGAAGAATTCAAAGATCTGTAGCATGAATGTTAATCATTACGTCTAATTGGAGACTAAAGACATTTCTTTCTAAAATCCAAGAATAGGAATGACCCCTTGTAAATAATATAGCAGTTTCCAGTATAAGTCAACTGAACACATTTTCCAAGCAACATTCATCCAATTAAAATCACACACAAAGACCCAAATGCAAATCAAAATGAAGTGATTCAAGAGTTTCACTCCTATCTGCTATGACTCCTGAACATAAAACAATGTGCCATTTACATGGCAGATCCTCTCAGTAGCATTCTGTTCTCTCTCCATGCATAGGACACCTAGTGATATGAACAGGAGTTTATATATGTAGGGAGACTGAATCCAAATTAATCATGTAGAAACTTGAACAAGATTCTTCCTGTAAATTATTTGTGAGGTTTACTTGGTAAACCATTAATCATTTTTGTCCTGCAGTCTTTGTCCTTTCAAACATAGTCACTAGAGTTTGTGCAGAATATATTACTAATTTTGTTTTATTTCCACATGAAAATACTGATTTACAACACTTTTCTCTGCTCTAGAAATGCCACAGGCACACACACATCTGGTGAACTTGCCCATAACACTCCAACAGAGAAGCATCTAAGTTCATTCTGCGTTATGATCTCTCTGTAGAGGCTGGGTTACAACAATAAGCAGAAAATCATTCAGATGTTTTCCTGCAAAACACGAGGTTAGTAACCAACAGTCAACTTCACCAGTTTATTTTATCCCCATCAAAAGTAAATCATTGCCATGCTGTTTGTTTGCCTTGAAGCTACAGAAACTAGGCACTGACACCCTCTGCTCTGTCACTCCTGATCCTATCCTTTCAGTTGGTAAAAGTGCCAGTTTAGTGCTATCAAATGCAAAGAATCAATATGCTGGCAGACACAAAGCAGCACGTTGAGCCATCAGACCATAACAGCCTGAGATCAGTTTTATTTTTTTCCCTTTTGTTTTTGTGCTGCTTTTTCCCTACTGTCTTATCTGGAGTCACTGGATAGAAGCCATCTATCAATCAAGCAAAGTCTCAACAAGGTTTATTACTCAGCTGCTCAAAACAGGGAATAAAGATCAGGCCTCGTTATTATCACAGTAAATGCTAGAATATTTGTTATTTTGCAGTGGTCCTCTTCTTTTCCCATATTAACTTAATGACATAATTTTAATTGACCCACAGGGCTACAGACTTCCCGAGAAAGATAGTTGAGACTTTCTATATATGAAAGGTCCCTGAATGACTTGGAAGAAAATCTGCAATGTCAGTAATGTCAGCATTTTATTTATTTATCTTACTTGACTCTGTTTGTACATGTGCCTGCAGGAACCGATGGCCACAGACCATTTCTATGAATTCTTGGAAGTGTTTTCTCCACAGCAATAAAAATTTATGATTCCCTTCATCCTAATGCAAAACAGACCATCTTCCCAAACTGTTCTTCCACGTCTGGCTCTTGCAGCAGAAAAAAAACTTGAGTACTTTTGTGTTTTCAAACTTCAATAGAGCTAATCCTGAAATATGAGTTAGCCATATATTTATGTACATCAGTCGATGTAGGCCACAGAGAAAAGATGTTTTGCAGAGATGTGGGACTCTTATGTGAGCCAAACACCACCTCCACACTGGCTTCATCTGTCCTCATCTGTAATGAAGCTGATCATCTGAAGGATGAGTCAGGCTGGTACAGCACTGGCTGTACATACACAGCATACAGCGATGGCTTTCTTTACTGCTGCACAAGGGACAGGAGCTGCATCTATTTTCTTCCCCCTTAAAAACTGAAGTTTTAACATTAGGCAATCCCATTGCAATTTTGTCATAATTAAAGACTGAGGAGTACAGTGAAAGCAATGCTCTCTGAATTCACAGAGATTCATTCTGGGATTTCTCAGTATCCTGTAATTAACACAATGAAGAACCTTGAAATTCACTTGGCAATTAGCAGTGATGAACAAAAATGAGTTGCCTTTAAGGCACTTAGGCCATATTCACACATCCTATTTTAAGAACCAAGCTGCTTAATTTCCACACCTGCAAACTAGGCTCCTGGATGGGGAAGGATGATTCAGACAGCTTAAGTTAGGATTGAAAGGTTTTTTATAGCCAGAATCATACCGACGTAATTTGGATCCAAGTGCATGCATTACTTGTCAGGAAACTGCCTTCTTCCCTATTGCTAGTCCCACTGAGTGCTACCCTGGTCTCTTCTTCTAAATCTGAAGTACACCACATACAAAGGCTTTAAATCCCAGGTCAAATAGCAAGAGAAGCCAGCTAAAGGCCAGCTTTGCATGTTGCAGCTGGTACTGTCCGCAAGGATTTCCAGGATGTGTCAGTACTGCATGTGTCAAAGAAAGCAGTCAGAACGCCCTGTACTTCAGGAGGCTTTTCAGTAACTCTAAACTTGAGAGTGCAGGAGAAGCAAGTAGCCATAAAATGATGCTCTGCATATTCGGCTGTTTGATAAGCTCTGCAACTGCAATTTAACGGCGCTGTACAAATGCCAGGATTGTTGCTCTTTTAAAAAACGAAAAGATTAAAAATCTATAGACATTGCATTATCCCTCCCCTGTGCCATCAAAGAAGGTGCCAAACAATACTCCCGAGAATAAAAAATCTCATTCTTCACCTCACATTTTGCAATTTACCCCTGCTCGTGACAGCAAATATCTCTATGATCAAGCATATAATCTCATTTCTTCCCCGTGATGTATCGGTGACCAAATAATTAAACTATTTTTATGTTGCATTTTGAATCTATGTTTAAATAGCTGAAATTGATAACAGACATTATTTTAATCTCATTGTATTCTGAATTTGCTTTATTTTGTGCATGCTGGGAAAGTGTTTTCTACCACAGGCTTCTAGAAGCCAAGAATGCCATGGTCAAGGGTTAATTCTTTCCTAGGACTCACATATGAGCCTCCTGCTGAGTGCAGCAGCAGCAACAACCCCAGTACAAGTGATGGAAAATAGAAGGCCACTGGAATGTTTTCAGCTTTGTAAAACTCAGAAGGTTCTAGATGTTTCAGTGACTGATAAGCATATTTCTGACATGCTGTCTCAATATTAGTAGATACAAGCACATTCATGACAGACTGTGCTAACCTCTCTTTTTATTTTTTTTCATTGAGAATTGCTTATAATATTGAACCATTACAGAAGAGTATTTTTAGATAAATCAGTAGTCTATAAGAAAGTTAACTACATTCTTTTCTCTTTCCATAAATTGGGAAGACACCTCCACTTTATGAGAAAGCAGTTCTTTTTTCATGATTAGATTTCTCAAAAGAAAAAAAAACAACTTACCTTTATTATTATTATACTAAATCATTATTAAAAAAAAAAAAAAGCTCTAATATTAAGCCAAAGAACTGAGAACAAATAGTTTTGACTCATACTGGTAATTGGGAGCTGACAGGGTAGTTCCATGGCAGCCAATGAAGGGATGCCACTGTATTCTCCTGCTGATACCCAATATTTAAAACTTATCCTGCTCAATAACACACACACTTCATCACCCTGTCATACCTTACATTGACAAGTTTTACAAAAACAGCAACTGACGTGTGTCATTTATTTCCACTTGAGCCAATTAAAGAACAATGACTGGAAAAGCACTCACATTAAATGATTTACATTTGGACTGCCAAGCTGGGCAAATCTGGAGTTCTGTGATAACCTCATTTCAGTATTTTTAAAGGACTGATAGGAGTGAAACAATACCGAGCAGATTAGGGCATTATCTATGCAATTAAGAAAGAGAAAGAAACACTCCACTCTGGAATGATTGGGCCAGTAATGTATTGGTACACACCTTTTTTTTTTTTTTCTTTATTATCACAAAGGAATGACTTGTACCTATCACACTTTATCTGTGTAAATATCAAAGCACTTTACTCAACGATGGTCCGGGCTCATTTCAGTAAACTACCTGCTATTCACCACTTTACAGGCAGGAGGTGATATGTAGGAGGAACCTTATTTTTAAGGTAAACATATACACATCTTTCATGCACCTGGACCAGGTGGTCTAGTCCTGCTGGCTGTCACTACAAAGGAATTTTGTCACTGATTCAGCAGGGGTAAAAGTGGACCACTGGGCTACAAACCACTCTCCCAGACCTGCAATGAATCAGGGACACGAGATACTTATTGATCGGGGTGCATTACTACATTGACTGGTGGAAGAACTGTCAGCTGGCATTCAGAAAGAAATTTCCAAGTATAAAGTTAAAAGACAGTATGAAGTAGAGAATGGGCTATAAAAAGTTCAGGTGCTATCAGTAGATTTCAAGTTAACTGATCCATACACGTGGAATTATGGCAGAACAGAAAATGACCTGTTGCATCAGGACATGCCAGAGTACCTTGGGGCATATCCCAGTTTTAACCCAGACATTCATGAAGAATGGGTCTGAGGAACAACTTATTCTTTATACTATCTTCTTTTGTGACCATGGGAAAGGCATTCATCTCATTTACTCCATCTTTAAGATCAGGCAAAATATGTATTATTCATCTTCAAGCAGGGCTGAGTTATTGATGGCAATGGCTGTGTAACTGTTCACCATTATTTATTGTTATCAGAAGCGAAAGCTTTGCAATGGATCAGATAATAAAACAAAATCTAATCATTTCTCTTTACCAGTGAGCCAAGCTAAACTGAACTTGATTTTGTTGTAACAGAACTAACATATCTGTGCTTTCCTTCTCTTTGGTAATCCAGTGACTGCACCCTCCTACATTTAGGAAAGCTACTGTGAAAAAGAACATGTAGAAAGTTTGCCATGGAGACCTGTTGGACTGTAAACCTGGAGTTCCAGTGTTTTATGAGCTTACATGTTTTTCCTATGTTACAAAAGAGATTTTGAAAGCTGAAATAAATAGCTAATCAGCCTGGCACCTTTTAAACTTCATTCTCATTTCTATGAACAATGACTTTATGGTGTTAAAATCCATATAACCCATCTGCAACTTGTTCACAGTGATCCAGAGATAAATCACACTCACACTGGCAAAACCTTCATTCCATGCTTTGCAATTTGCAGGGACAACTGATGCAAGTCCTGGAAGGAACCGAAGAGTTACCAGTCAGAAACAAACACAGAAGACTTGTGCCCAGTTGCCAGTCAGAGGGTCAAACATCTCCACGCTAGAGTATTTTACTTTGTGCTCCATAACGTGGAGCTAAGAGTTGAAATTGCACATTTCACAATTTTCTTAAATAAGATGCCATTCACTTTCTGAGGTAGGAAGCTCATTTAAGTGTGTGCATTACTGCAGAACTCACGAGCACAAACATTTCTGGGCTAACCTACTCTTGTTTAATGGAAAATAGATTGGCATCATCAAATCACGTGCTCTTCTTTATCATGGATCTTCCATTCAAATCAGTGCAACACACTTCTCATTTCCCTTCTACACAGAGTCTAACTTGTCCCTGCTAACTTCTACCTGCACGAATTATATAGAGGAAGCAAAAGGTTGAAGCAAGAGTGTGAAAGATCAGACTGTGTTTGTTACAATTCCATGCACTGATAATGTGAACCATTTATGTTCACATAAAATTAATTCTTAGAGCTTTTAAATACTTAGTGTTTGCCGACACGGCTTGTACTTTTTCACTTGTCCTCATTACAATGGAAATAGCCTATGGATCTTTAGCGATGGGTAAGATACACAAAGTGAAGGCTACTGAAGAAATACCATGATTTGGCATATTAGATTACTTACGCAAGCTAAGACAACATAAGTAATTTTGCTCTTTTTGGATGAATGTCAGTAATGGAAGTGTAACTCACAACATCTTGGCTACCTTTATGAATGATTAATTAAAAGAAAAAATAGTTAATCAAGATAAACTTCTGCACCTAGCTAACAGAGGACTGAAAGTTTATCATGTCTAAATATGTTTCTCATACATTTACTGCAAATTAGTTTTTGAAAGTGAATTTCAAGGTCTACTGACTCCGAGGTTCACTAACTCAGTTTTCATTAAGTTTTCACAAATGATCTACTGTAGCATTATTCTTTTATAGTGGTGCAGATTTAAGGCCCACTATGAAAAGCAATTATACTGTCAGAAAAGTGTATTTTGACTTATTAAAAAATTGAAAGGTTTCATAAAACTATTTATTTTGGTGTTCATTGAGAGCGCATGTTGACAGTGATATGGAAGAAAGCATTTTTCTGGTGTGTATCTCTCAGCCTCTCCTCATCCTACTTCTTTGTTGAAGACTTCAGACAACCTTACTTGGCAGATAAGTTAAAAACCTGTGCAGACAATAAATAGAAGATTCTTTGTGATTCTGCCCTGCAACTGGCCAGATTAATTTATTTTGCTGTATTTCAGTAATGTCGCATGTGTTAAAAGTGTAATGATTTTGTTTTAGTAAATACTGAAGATGTTTAAAAGGAAACCTAGATATTTAGCAGCCTGACGAGTTTCACAACTCGTGTCAAGAAACAACTTTGTCCAAATTCTGTGGTTCACTTGTTTCAATTGCATTGCATTAACTTTTTCTGATTACCTCATTATCTCCCAGAGTGTTATTTTTATATCCTATTTGAGTACTATTCATCTAAAATAACTATGACTCAGAGAATAACTATAATGCTGCCTTGTAGTAAAGGACTGAGCAAAGCTTAAAATATGAGCAGAGGATTTACCCTTCAATTGCTACACGGCATATAGGAATAAATCAGCTGTTTGCCTCTTGACTTCCTTTTCAGAGCAAGTGACTAAGTAGTATTTAAGGAATGGACAAAAAGTGGGTGATACTTGATTCAACTTGACCCTTGATCTTGTTACACAAAAGCCATTGTAGGAGATACAAGAGTTTGAAATTGCTACTTAGAACTACCTCTAGAAGACAATGCTTACAGAGGTGGCAGTAACTTAGCTTTTCTTGCACGTAAAAAAATAACAACATGTAATTTATTTTTTATCCATTTCAATTAGATTATTTCAATTATTGCATGCATTCATCGTGAAAAATGAGAACTCCCAAATATAACCTTTTTTTCCTTTGTTTCTGCCAATTGTGCAATCACATAGAGTGAGATGAAACTCCAGAAACTACCAGAGAGGAGTCAGATACTGAGATGGTTTTCTTTCCAGGAATCATATTATGGCCAAAACAGAAAACGGCTGGTCAGTCTAAGACATGTGCATACTAATGCAAGACTTGCAGGAAATAAGGAGGAATAAGAGATCTCAGTCAACTAATAGGAACCTCACCAAATAGCTTTGTTAAGCAGAAAGACTAGGAGAAATTATGCATAGAAAGGCTAGTTGGGGTCTGATTACGATCTACAGGGAATAAGAGAGCAGTGAAAGGGAACTTCGATCAGTTAACAAGCTTTGAGAAGGGAAAGGCAGAGAAGACCAATAATTTCAGTGAACTGCAGAGTTAGATAACACAGAAAGCAAGTGTAAAGAGGAAAGACGTACAGGATATTTGAAAAACTATATAGGACAGAAGTACCATTTCTCCCAGCGTGAAAGAATCACGCTCATTTTAGTGAGAGACAAACATGGTGAAATATTCACTTCAATGACACGGTTAGAACTGGTACAGAACATGAAAAGTATACCAGATTACAAAAGGTAATAAATAAAATTACCTACGGAGAACGGAAAGAAACAAACAGAAGGACCAGGACAAAAAGGGAGATACAGTGAGACAGGTCCAGCAATCTCTGTACAAAAACATTGTTTAACTTCATTAGCAGTAGAAATAGATGAAGAAAACGCTGTCTCTACTGCATACATAAGAAAAAGTAGCAGCAAACATGAAGACTGCTGAAGTATTTCAAACCACACTGTTCCAGCCTTCCTTAAAAAGATAAATTATCATAAAAAAGTTAAGTTCAGAAAGTAAGCTACACAGACCCTCGACTTCCAACACTCAGTACAGATCTTAGGCTCTTGCACGGGGTTTTAATATGCTAAATGGAGCACAAGGCCAGGAGGGTAGTACTGGAAATCATTTTATTCAGTACCATAGTATGGTTTTCATTTTACCCTACAGCCACTGGCAAAAAAATGGCTGGCATACCATAAACAGAAAAAAATTCTATTTGATCTTGAAGATGTGCTGTGTGGTAGACACTAGTCCCACCAGCTACCAATTAAGTGCTGACATATTGAGATTTTGCTTTTATTGATTTTCCTTAATTACATTGATCCTAGAGGTTACGCACTGTTATTGTTTAAGCTATAAATACTCATTACATCCATTAGGATCTTTACCTTGAGAAGTAAAGCAGCTGTATAATAACTACACAAAAAAAAGTTTTTGTTATAACTTACGGTACTCGAAAAAAACCTGTCAATAGGATCCAGTTCTTAGGTGCTAGCCTGTCTACCCATAGAATTAACCACTAATTAAGTCTCCAGTCTTGTGAGTCTGAACATACTTTCTGTAAGTGCATTGCTACTACAGCATAGAAGAGACTTATTTTCCTTATTCTATAAACTGTGGGGCTATTCCCCTTTTGAGAGCTTTACAAAAACCTTGATATTTTTAATGGGTCTACATCTAAGATCTCGCACTGCAAACATCCTAACTAGGACTAAAGGAACAGACACAGATAACTTAAACAAGTTAGTCTGTATTCTTTAACTTTCCAGGAGTTCTGCGTGAGTTTTCTCAGTGCAGAGCTGTGGTTTTCTCTCAGCTCTTCCTTTCTAGAGTGTATGTTCCTCCAATGGCTGTAGATATTTCCTGTTCTGCAGTAGAAATAGCACAGCTTCAAAGGCTGTGACTAACACCATTTTTTTACCAAACTATTCTTAAAGAAACTGATTTTCCCCCAGACGTTATGATAAAGAAAATAATTCATTAGTGTGTTCTCAGCAATGTATGGTTCTTCTTTAAATCACATAATGGCAAGAGTGATGAAAAATGATCATTTATCTGATGTCAGTGAGTTGGGCAAAGCTATTCCATTTGTCATCATGTATGAAGCTTACATTAGGCCAAACTTTGCAACTAATATTTTTTGATTCATTGACTACTGAAAAAATTATAATTGTCTTTGAACATTTTTAATCGACCCACTGAAAAGAAGAACACTTGGTGAAAAAAACAAGATTTGCATTGTAGCTGATGTGACTTTATTAGCACATTGGAAGAACGTGAAATACAGGAAAATCTTGGTTTAAAATAACCTCTCATTTCTATTCCTCCTAGCAAAAAGTTTTCCAGACAGTCTTTACTTACACTTCCTATTCGTTTTGAAGACTGGAAATGTTAGCATGATCTTGAAAACATTTTTACTACTTTGTCCACCTTGAAATCTAAAGCACTTGTGCCATGAGCTAGAACGTAACAACCAATTGGATCGTGTTCATTATAGAAAACTCAAAAGTATGTATCTGTCTACAGAAAGTAGCTTTTACAATACCAAATATTTATGGCATGGAGAATAAATGATTTGGCAGGTCATGTGCTCCATGGTCCCAGGGTCCTTTTCATTAATCTCCTTATTACCTATTTTGCCTGTGCAGTAGGACTGAAGTGGAAAGGATGACGGTGTCTGCACCGACCGAAAAGCCTGCGGAGCTCCACAGAAGTCTTTGGTAAAAGGAGATAGAAAGCAACACAATGACTCCTGTCATGGGTCAGCGTGGCCATGCGAGCAACACCAAGCTCAGCACCCATTCTGGTAAGAAATAGCTGAGATCCGTTCCCATTTAATAAAACTGCTCCTCTTGTTAGCAGAATAAACAAAGTTTGTATTTATTCCGAGGTTAATTACATAAAATCATCTAACACGAGTGCCTGCTAGCAGAGTCTGAAGCTAGAGAAAGCCAGCCAATCCTATTCATTTTCCTGACAGATGGTATAGAGTGGTGTTTAAGGCTCTGGTGGGAAAATCAAGAGGGAGATTTTTCCGCGTGGATTCCCCATGGTGCTGCGGTACAGGCTGGAAAGCCAGCTCACCATTCTGTGCCTCTGTTTACCTTTTCCCCTTCCCATATTTCAGAGGCAAGCTTGTGTCCCTGTGTACATTCGTACAACACCTGCAAGAAAAGGCCCCAGTACCAGCGGGAGCACTAACCAGTGTCCCAGTACGAGCAGTGCTATTAGTTTTATATAAAGTTCTTATTTACTCTCCAAAAGCACCATAGTGTACAGCCAGTATTTATTAAGAAAGGCAGCCTGGTAGAGCTTTTCTCTCTGGAGCACTGTTTTGCTATATAATAGGTAAGACCTTTCAGTTCACCGAAAGGGTTATCTGAATTCCGTGGCTAGTAAATGAGTGAGCTTTTTGGCAATAAATTCACGCAAAGCCAGGGCTGCTGAACTTCCAACAGCTGACACTGGCTTCTGCAGGTGCAAAATCACAGATGGTTACATGTCATTACTGCCACAGAAGTGCTACTGAATTCACTAACATTTGCCAGGCTGTGCAGAATACTGTACACACAATATGCTATAGAATTCATGCGGCCCTGGACACCGCATATTCAGGATACTCCACTGTGTTCAGTTTAATTAGCAAATGGCTGAATGTGTAGGTCCTACAGTAATGTCCGTATCTTCGTTCTTCAGATGTCACCTTGTCCTTTTAAAGAGGATTACGACACATACTCAAGAGGACTTCGCTTTATGCAAAACATGTGGGAAGGTCAAAATAGAGATTGCATAAAGCTTTAGTCTCAAACATGGTCTTATGTGACACTATGTAGTTAGGGATGAGAGTCTGGCTAATCACCAATGCCAATTTTGTCCTTGCTTTCCCTCCTCCTGCCACAGCAAACAATCCTCAGGCTACTGCAGGCAGTCCAGACACTGGGATAGAGCAGGTTCAGTAATCTGGAACCAATTATTTTGCAAGGGAATGGGCTGTGATCCTTCTTACCCTCCACAGAAAGGAACACAGAAACCAACGAGACCTCGTGTTTGTACAGTCAGCACACACCTTCTCATTGATTTAGGTTCTCATTTTTCTGTCTCACTTTAAGTGGCATTTTTTATATTGAAATTGCACTCAGGGTAATAACCAATTTACAACTTTTTTTTTCCACATTCCTACTGCAGCCAAACAGATTGTGATCAGAAGTGTTTTAAAACTACAATTCTACTAATGTTGTCTACTTGACAAATTGCCCATAATACGTGAGAAAAACCAAACAAAGTTATAATAATCCAGACTTCAGAGAACAAAAGTATTAGCAATAGCTCATTTTGTAGTTCATTTTGCTTCTGTTCAGACACTTAGATCCTCAAAAGGGAACAGAGATGAAGGACAAAGAAATACTGAGAAGTCACTCTGTTACTTAACAGGAGCTTTACAGATTGACCACTAAGTTGCAGGTGTCCAGAGGGCAAAATCTGGTCTTTATGTATTTTCTGAGATAGAGAACATTTTCTGTAATAGGAGATTATATAAAGTGGTGAGAGGTTTTGTTTTTTGGTTGTGGTTTGTTTTTTTTCCAAAAGATAGTGGAGAATATGTAACTACAGGCTAAGAATTCTCCTTTCCTAACCTGTCTGAAATACAATAATTACATGACAGACTAAAAGTGATACTGTGCCAACAGAAATCCACAGCAGCTAATCACACTGCTGTATGGTTGACCACGTACTTAGTGATATAAACAAATTAACTCCCAAAAGATAGCTAATCCAGCTTTTCAAGCCCCCTAGTAACATTGTGGACACTGTGCACTAATACCTAACAGCATGTACTTTATAGCATTTGGTGGCAACTTTTCCATTAACTGGCAACAAAGGACTTTTTTATTTGGATTTAGAAATTCCCAAAGCAAATTTTTGAAGGGCAAACTTATATAACAGCATTTAATTTGCAATGATTCCAGATCCCAACAGTGTGTGAGCTCCTGGTGAAGCTTGTTCTGTTTCCCTTAGTCAGAAATGTGATGGTTATAACAACAGACTAAATTAAGGATGTGCCTGCAGTATAAAATTTTTCAGCTCCTCAGATAAAAGCTGAATGGAAAAACACACAGCCCCAAACAACTTTTATCACGCATTTCAGTTAGACTGGCATTAGATTGAATGAAATGACATACAGCTGCTCTAATTAGAAAGAAAAAAAAAGCCCAAACTCTGTTGCCTCATTTGCAAAAAACCCTCCATGGGTTCAACGGAGGAAGGATCTGTCTCCATAGAAGTTTCACCATGTACTTCCAAGGGGCACAAAAAACCAACTGCCTCACATCGCATTCTTATAACAATAAGAAATTATTTGCTACCATAAATTCAAATCATTAAACTAAAACGATCTCATAAGACCCTCTCTCTTCCCTCCAAAATAAATACATTAAATTTATCTCAGAAGCTACTTTCCCTAAGTGTCCTACTTTCCTTCCACATTATGTGGCAGCATTATGTGGTATTAGAATACCATTATGCTTTGGCAATGGATGTTTAAGAACACTTTGATAGTGTTTAAATTTTTTATTTATTTTTTTTTTTTCTATTTAGTACTGATTTATTGTACATTGCAAATATACCCTGGAGCGAAACATTTGTTTTGGTTTGGGAAAGGAAAAGCGGAAAATATATTTGCTATATTTATCTCACTGTCAAACCCAAATTTGAAGCCAGGCTTCCAAGGTACAAAAAACAAACAAACAAAAAAAAGAAACAAAACTATATACACCCCTTGCTCCTGTCCTCCTCCTCCTTCATTCTCTATATTGATATAGCACTTGTGTCTCTAGTGGCATAACCCTTTATTCTCTGAGTTAATTTTTTTTCCTCCAAGTGACTATATCGATAAAAATTTAATACCATGTTCTGAAGTCTTTGACTTTCCCTCGCATATCTTCATTCTTTGCAATTTCTGTTGGGGGACCATATCTAACCTCCACATTATTTTACCATGAGAATGTATGAAATAATGAATAGGTGCACAGTTCGTGATACATGATAAAAACCAGGACAGGACACGTGGATAAATAGTTCCAATTATGAAGGTCTACAGACCCACCTCTAATCCACCCCACACCCTGGCAAAGACACAGAGACTGAAATTAGATAAAACTGGCCTGGGAATCCAAGTTGGAACACTGACTCTTTAAAAGGTGGTTATTAGTGATTTTTAGAATAGCACCTTTTACTTTCATAACTGCTTCTTAAAGGCTACTGCCTGTATTCCCAGTCTATAGAAGGCTGATTAAGAAAAGTAGTAAATTCTTCAGATCCACTGGTAACTGAATAAACCAAGTAACTAAGTGAACTGCATAAAACCACCTAATTCTTAGCTAATTTCTGGTAGAATTTTTTTTCCTGATACAAGTTCACATACTTCAGACTACTAATTTCAATTTTACTTCCTATTTTGGTTTGAAAGACCAGTAGATATCAAAGCCTCAGACCAATCTATGTACATCACTGAACTTACAAGTTTAAGAGAAATATGGAGGATACATTTGGGCAGCCAGGATGAGTTTAATTGCCCAAACAGAAGAATTTACTGTAACTGCAAGAGCCTTCCACTGCCATTTTGGAAAGATTTTAGTCTCCTACAGATCTCTGACATGTTTGGTAGCCCAGTGTGAATGCCTCAGCTATTCAAGGGTATCTAAAAGAGCACTAGGAAACACTTCTGGAGAATTGAGCCTTATCTCAATGCCAACAAACTGCAGTTAAACAAGTGAAAGAAAGATCAAATAAAAGGCCTTCATCTCAGAGAAGCAACACACTTTTCACCCTGCATAACCAATAACCAAGTTATCTCATTCCATTTATGATAACTCTAATTCTAGATCCAATAAGCAAATAATTTTCTCAACCTTCTAACGCCATTTTTTATCCTTGATTATCTTTTACATTGTTTTTAACAGCATCACTGCATGAGCAGTTCACTGCAAACACCCTCTGAAAGGGAACAGACAAGTCATTCTGAAGAAGAGCTGTGCTCTTTGCACTAACTTTAACTGGTGTAAACTGACAGTTTCATCCATTTACCACCAGGTCAGAGCACGCACATAAGCAGTTACTATGGAGCAGCTCATGCATTGCAAATTAACACCTCTGTTTAAATATCAGTAATTTATTCACATGCTCACTCCCTTAATCTCAACCAGAGAATTGCATCAGGCAGCAACAGTCACAGACAGACAAAAATTAGTTACAAGCTAGCTACATTCATATAGACAATTTACAATATTTTTAAACCATCTTTTGACACCCAAGTCCACAGTATTTACAAAACAAAAATTATGTGTTGCTAAAGAAATTATTAAGAATAAAATCCACAAGTATTTGAACCGTTCCATCACCATTCAGCTTTCTATGCACAATATACATACTGGAGAACCGTGGTAACTACACAAGCTTTTTATACTAGAGGTAAATGTAGCTAGAAAGGGAGCAAAGCCACCTTTTTGGTAAGGATACTGTATTACGTACTCACAGCTGCAAACTAGCAGCAGTGGCATTTTAACATATGCATTTTATTCTCCTTTCTGAATTCAGCCAGTGGCTCTTTAGCCGACAGACACCAGTATGAAGCCATGGCTTCGTTCCCAGTAAATTCATCTGTCTCAGAGAGCAAAGGAGAAAGTAACATTGGGATTATGCATGAGAACCAAGTATGGAAACTTATCTGAATTGACCAAGAAAGGAAAAATAGCCCAGACATATGGGACAGTGTAGGAAAAGGCACAGATTCTCCTGCAGGAGCATGGGACTGCCAGAATGGCTAAGCATAAACAGCCAGCTGAGAGCAAGAAAGAAGTCTGAGTATGAAGGGCAAAATGAGATGGGTAGGA
Organism: Actenoides lindsayi; assembly: GCA_025331215.1. Lineage (NCBI taxonomy): Eukaryota > Metazoa > Chordata > Aves > Coraciiformes > Alcedinidae > Actenoides > Actenoides lindsayi. Next base: position 81,232 of record WTSP01028138.1, on the reverse strand, counting down.
GGAAGGAGCCTGATAAAACTGAGTTGAAAAAGAAGGGAATTGATCTAAAAGGGAACTATAATCCAGGTCTTAGACTCAATGAAGAGGGTAGTAGAGAGTATCAGGCTGGAAAGACTAAGTTAAGAGTATGTTTCATGGATTTCAAGGTGGTGCTCTGTCCTTCAAAGAAACCAGAGAAGAGAAGTTTATAGTGTAAGATGCTAAAAATATTCCTGGATACTAACACAGCAATGCAGATCACATTAACATACAGCTTTGTAAGGAATGGTATATAAATTAGAGATATTTGCAAAGGACTGGAAATAATAAGCTCATATAGAATGATAAATGTGTGTTATTAATGTTCTGTTGTCTTAATTGCAAGGCTTTTGTTCCCTATTACAGAACGAGAATATTCCCTGCAAAACAATTATTCTCCTGATTGTTGGTTAGATTAGCATTTGCCACAGGGCTTTATGCTTCACAAAATATTTTTGCTTGCATAAAGAAACCATGAAAGGCAGGCAGATAGCAAACGGCGAAGTCAGAGGAAACAGATCATGTTTGCTCTTTCTGCTTTTATTATATAGTTGGTCATATATGGATGAGAGCGCTTCCCACGTAAGGAAGAAGTGAACAGAGCAGCCTTTGAAGCGTGGGTATTTTGTGTGCCATTCCAGAAAAAAAAAAAAGGGGACATTTTAAGTAAACCAAATATGGATATGAATTTTATTTGAGCCTTTCTCTTAGTTCCTAACATCTTCTGACCAAAACTGAAATCTTCTTATTTGTTCACACCCTGCCTGCTGATAGCGTAATATAAACATCACGGAACTGAAAATGCAATAAATACAAATAAATAAACGTTTCTTTAAACATGCTTATGACTCAGCAGGTCACTGTTTTCCAATCATTATTATGAGTCAGAACTACGTCTGTGAAATGGTGTTAGAAAGTACAAGACAGAATCTTTCATCTGCAATGCAACAATCATAGTCCTGACCCTTCTTGTAATTAAAGATGCCCAGGCTGTTTTTGTAATAGGAACACATCCCAGCCAAACTCCCAGTCTGGTTCTTTTTGCCTATCTCATCTTGCTCCTGTGATTTCATTTGGGTGTAGAATACTGCACATTGTGTCCAGAACAGAGAGTGGCTAAGTGGCTGCTGTCTTCACAGACCTTTGTAAGCTGCTTGGAGATACTTTTGGGAAACGGGCAACAGAAATACAAAGGGCAGGTACCCAACTTCTACACTGCCAGAACCAGATGGGAACAAGCACAGTACTCAAGGAGATACAAAGGCAGCTTGAGAAAACCACACTGTGATGTTTATACCGAGGCAATGAATGCAAATGAAATCTCCCAACACTATTGACAGTAACAGTGGCGTTACGGTATGTGTGCGTGTCATGTCTTACTGCTGATTGAGATTATTGTTAGTGTTTATTCAATCAATATCAGCATGTCTGAGGGGACTGAAAAGGCACTAATAAGGACACACACTGTTTAGGGTAAACACAGAGCTGATTACAGTGACACCCTCTTGCTTTGGCAACTAAGATTTAAACGGACTATTTTTAAGATGCTGGTAGTGGCAGATACAATTCGCCTGACAATGAGGGAAACGGACAGTACCTTCTGGGTTCTCTTAGTCTTATGACCACAATCCTGGGACACATCATGGGTCTGGCTCAGCTTCTGGCAGCCTCTCTGGTCACTGTTGGCATTGGAAATACTTTATGTGTAACTACACACGACCGAATGCAAAGGAGGCACAAGCCAGGTAAGTCACCCACATATTCCTCTCCTACTAGGCATTCCCAGGCTGCCAAATTGTGCAATCTAAGATTCTGCAGCCCAACAAAGCATTTGACACAGAGAGCACATGCCATGGGACAACAAAGCACAGAGATGCCCAGAAGCTGGCTCCAAGGATCTTAGCTGGATACTGAGTGCAAACTATATTATGGCAACCATATCGCTTAGAGTGCACAATCTACATCAGAATTTGGTCAGCAAGCAGAACCGTATGCATGTCGTACAGTGCAGACATCCTCTGACAATACATATTCACACTGTTGGGTTTTTAAGAGATGAATTATTGTACAGGACCCCAAGAATGCCCTCGCAAAAATACTCTGTTCAGACTATGCAGTCATAGATGTAGATGTCGTTTTAAATAAGGAAGGCAACAATCTTGCCTCGACAGCGCTTACACTCTGACAGCAGTTTTGTCTACACTGCCTGGGACTTCGTCTAAAAGAGGACTTGAAAGTATAAAATTAAAATCAAGGAGGAATTTTGGTACAGAATCCCTGAGCTGTGATCCTGAGTTGTGAACCTCAGCTGCCACTTGCATCCCGTTCATTCAGCATTTTGTGGCTGTAAAGCTGACTAGAGACTAGCAAGTTCTGCTTTGGCACCCATACAAAACTGCCTGAGTTTTGACAGAGCTGAGCAGCTTGGCTCTTAACCCAGTCAGGCAAAAGGAGACTTGGCATCGCTGATGACAAAGAAAACAGCTTTTGGAGAATGAAATGCAGTTTTTGATTCGCTGAAATAGACTAATTCTAATAATTAGCAAAGGTACAAAATGGCTTGACTGTTGCATTTAAGACCTTGGCTTTCTTACGCGCACAATGGTACCAGACGTTGGCTCCTGTGCTAAAGTAGCCCAGCATGACATTATGTCTGTATTATGATGTATCTCTAGATGCTTCCTGGAACACTTTCTTGCAGTAAGCAAAACCCAAGTGTTTGTTCATGCGTCTATTTTTGCTGATACAGGAACTTAGAAAGAAAACTCAAAAGTGTCAGTCACAAAGTACTCAAACTTTGTCACTATTTCCGCACGGTTTAGGAGCTCATTGTCATCTCCAGGTCTGATGGTGCTAAATATCTGCAGTTTCTGTGGAAGTCGAGCATAGCTGAGAATGCCTGACAATTTAGCCAATTCTACCACAGGAGTTTTAGACTGGGTGTCATTAGAGTAATGTTGGGAAAATGGACATTGGCTGTTACCTTAGAACTCTGTCACAAAATAGTATCCCCTGTTGACTCTGAATTCTGTAGACAAATGTAAGAGCAAACAAAGAAAAATAAATCACATCATCAGCATCCATGGGCGAGTCTATAAGATGATACCTGGTAATACTGTCGAAGTCATAGACAAAATTTATTCACTTTAAACCAAAAAACCACAAACATAAAAAACCCAACCAACCAACTACACAGACACTCACAAAAGAAAAAACAAAACGAAACAAAACACCAAGAGCACACAAAAAGATTATTTAACTGTCCTTCTCTGAGAGGTAGCATTCAGATCAACACAAATCTATAAGTGAATACTGACAAAAACTGAAAAGCAGCTACTAAGGACTCTGACAAGGCACACAAGTACCTTGAGGTAAATGAGCCCTATTACCATAAAGAAAAATTGCAGACTGCACAGCATCATTTCCTCTCAATCTCCACCTCCCTGGAAATCCATCACGCATTCTGAGGAAGAGGTACTAGGAAAAAGGGCTGAGAAGGTAGGTATGAACAACACATTTTGAGCAAGAACTGTTATATTTCTTTCTCCTTCAAGCTTTTTCACATGTACACCCTCACACCGTGGGGAATGTTAAACAGTACTATAGACTAAATGTCATTCCTTGACGAACCACACTGGCTGAATAAAGCCAGGAAGAATTGCTCTCCTAAAAGTAGCAAAGGAAAGGCAATAAAAGAAAAAGTTCTTCCAAATCCAGATAAGAAACTGAGGCAGCAGCAGGCTCAGGTTATCCCTGCTCCACCTGCACATGGGGACTCGTGCAGGTTCTAAGGAGGGGGAGGATTCTTATCTCCCAGGTGCCTGGCTGTGTACATACAAATCTGCACAGTGTGGTTCTATAGATGAACATAAAAGACACCATCTTCAAAGAGCTGCTTGATAAACTACCAACATTTCAACTAAACAGTTGTTAAAAAAAAAACCCTATGAATTAAAGTAACCCAAAGCCATTAAAGATGGGTTTAACTAATAAACAGAACTTATACTCATGTTTATGGATCAGTTATTATTTCTCTTATACTCATTTAATCTCAGCGGTGGAAATGGGTACTTTTTGTTGCGTAATCATGACTCCCCAGCTCACCAACAATAGTGAAGAATGCTAGAAAATAAAAGATACAAGAACTGTCTTTTTTAGAAAAAAATATTGGTGATTCAACTGATGGGCAAGAAAAGCTGTGGCAAATATAAAGGACATTTACTTGTGCTATAGTCGTATAATGCCAGAGCAGATGCACGATCTCTGTCATCTCCTTTCTTTCTCACAGCAGATAAAAAACACACAGAGGTGTATTTTTTTATCAGCAAAGAGTTCTTTGATAGGTACTTCCAGAGCCATGTTCTTAAAAATAACCACCCCAAAATTTGACAGTAGAATCCAAATACTTGTTTTCACTTTATTCATGTTAAAATACTTTTATAGAAATACAAGACACAGATGTAGGTGTCTAATGCATCAAATATGTCACATGTAGTTTAATATTGCAATAGCTAAAACTTCTATCTTGTTAATGTCAAGATGAACTCTTCTAACTGGAAGAACTATTCATAAGGCTATTTACTATTTGCTGTTGGCAGTCCAACATTTCCAAGCATGTTTGGAAGGAATATTTGGACAGTGTGTGTCCTGGTATTACCTACAGAATCACACCAGAGGTATTATTTCTAATAGTTCAGGGCACTGTTCTCAAAATTCTCTTTTTCTAACAATTGTGCCTCATGCCTCTCTCACAATTCAGACACATATTCCACTTTGCAACCTCTCTCAAACCTGGCTATTGCATCCCTTACCCCACCCAATCCACTCCACTTTTGCTAGTCTCAAAAATACCCTGCACAGCAAGCACTAGCAACAGCACCCTGCTAGTCACTCCTCTTTTCTCCATTGCCTACAGGTAACTATTACATTATTCACAGAGTTATATGCAATAAAATAACCTGAGAAAAAGAGAGTGTAAAAGACAGAAGAGAAGGGAGAGGATGTACTGGGTGACATTTCCCTTGGTGCCTCTCTTCTGCCTACTGAACATCACAAGGGAGCATGTGCAAATGACTGGTTTATGGCAAGGCTATAAATCATGCTGTGTACTAAAGGCAGAGCTGCCTTCTCTTTCTTCCCAGTGTAGCTTTCCTATGTTCTCACTATTTACCCCAAATGGTGTCAGAGTTGATGGGACTTCTCCTGGTTCTGTACTTCTGCTTACCCCAGAGGCACTGCAGGCACTGAGGAGGCCACGAGTAAGGCAATGGCCACCTCGAGTTCTCACTTTGGACTCAGTTGAGAGCAGAAAATAAGCTAGGCAGAAGCAGTGAGAGAGACCAAAGATGTAACTGAGAAGCCTTGATGGAGAGGGCTTCATCCTGACTGCAATAAACCCTGTGATTAAAAACTACCACAGAAAACCAAGTGCTTAAGCAAAATGTCTGAGAAAGTGCTGTCAGAAGTATCTGAACCTGCTGATTTCTACAGGCAAACCAAACAGTTTCCTCAATCTTCTCCTCTAAGAAAGGTAGTCACAGCTTAACTTGAGTCTGACGTCCTTTTCTTACATCTCTGCAACCTCAGACTAGCAGCCATCTTCAGGGGGGTCAACTCATCCACTGCCTTTTCCATGGGATGAGCTCAAACCAACACATCAAATCCAAAATACAGTGTAAATGATTCTGTCATTTAACTGCCAAACTCAAGCTCATTTCTACCACGTTATATAAATCTTTTGATTAATATGTATAACTCCATCTTAAACATTTAGAGGTATTTGCTCATAACATCATCTCCCCCCATTCCCAGTCTTTCTACCCAACAACAATGGTTCAACAGAAGCAAAGTGTCACTCATATTTCTGGGTTAGTGGTGCACCAGAAAAAAAAAACAATTCCTGCTCATACAGCTTGGGCTTCTCTCCCTTGTAGCCACTCACGCAGAAGAAATTCTGCTCAACTTGTCACACCAATAGCAGCCCCAGCTCAAGGTACGATGATGAACAGTGAAAATCCCATCTTTTTGGTTAACATGAACAAAAAGACATTTTGAACACACATCATTAGCTGTTGAATTAATGTTTGTGCACATAGGCATATGCATATATGCAAATGCATATATATTTCTGTGTCTATATGTAATCTTACATATTTCACCCGCCCCAGACTTCTCCTCTCCCACATTCCTGCACACATATCCTTGGAAAGGAGAAAAACCTTCTGTGTATTTTTATTGGCCTGTCAATCTGCTACATTTCTTTTTTTCTTCTATAACTGGAATGTCATGTAGCATGTCAGTCTTTCTGCTTTCTCCCTCACCAGAATTAAGCACCTTGCATGACTGCAGAGAAAGCTACCAGGGGAAAAAAAACCCAAGGCAATTCCTTTCCAACATTTAGATTTGAGGCAAATATTTTAGAGCGTACATTGTATTATCTTAAATAAAAAAAAAAAAAAAAAAGAAATCATTAGAAGCTATTTTTATTTGTTCAAATCTCTATCGTGGTTTGCATGACATCGTAGCAAGAATCAGGCCAAGGGCTGAATAGCTAATGCTTGGCTATCAGATGTCAATCTCAAAAGATTTCTCTCTTTTGAGAGACTAGACATTGTTTCTAATGGCCAAATACTAATCTCCTTTCCCAGCCAGCCACGGTATCAGGCCCCACCAGCATGAGGAAACTTCATCCTGCACTTTCAGCTGCACGTCCAGAAGAGCAGTCCCTTCACAGCACTCTGCAGTGTCTCAGACCAACGTGCAGCCACACCCCACCATACTATGAACAGCTGATGAAAGCTGAGATTCAACCATCCCAAGACAGATGAAGAACGTAGTAGGGACAATTAAAACACGTCAGTTCTCAGCAACTCATCTATTAACCTGCAAGAAAAGCCTGGGAACCTTTAGAAAACCTGAGAGGAGCAACAACTTCGGCAGCTTTCGGGACACAGGGAGCCATGCTACAAGGGAGGTTTTGGAAGCTGCAGCACATCATGGAGTCAACTACTGGTGGATCAAAGTATCTGGAGGTGAGGCCACATCAAGCCTTCTCTCCCCTCCCCATCTTTTCTTTAGTGGAATAATTCCAGCACGTCATAGTGTTTGGCTCCATGAAGAAAGAGATCACCACCAAATCCAACAAAGTTTAAATATAACATCTCCCATCTTCTGTCCTCTATTAAAACAAAAGAAAAGAAAAAATACACAGGGCCTTATTTAGTGGAGTAAAACCAAGAAAAGTGCTCACCAACCTGGGAATAAACAACCAAAGCATCCATGAACAGGCTTAAAAGTAAATCCTTAAAAGCTCTCTTTCAAAATGTCCCTTGAGGTTCCTCATAGCCACTAAAACATTGCAGCACAAAATTTAGGAGGCAAGGTTTGTCAGTACCTCTTTACACAAATCATCAGGTGATGCTTACAGTGATTCTGGTACAACGATGCTCACAGTTCAACATTTTCTTCTTCCCTACCAGTCTTCCTTCCACTCCCTTCCCTCTTCTCTCTGCCCACTCCCAAAAGGATAATGGTTAAAATGGATGAAAAAAATACAGCAACTAAAAAAAGTTCCCATAAACTGAGAAATGACACGACTATCTGTCTTTAAGTGTGAGCATTCATGGCTCTGTTTCGAAACCTATTCAAACCTGGACAGTCTTTCGTGGGGACAAATGAGGCTGCTGCCAGTTTTTACCAAGTTATAAAATTTTCAGCATCACAATAAATTGTGAGACAAGGAGAAGAGAAATTCAATTTAACAAGGAACTCGTAACTTTTGAAGGAGTGCTCAATTGTGGGACAAGGAAGAAAGAGTGAGAGGTACAGTGCACATCAATATCTTAGCCCTTTCTTTCTGGGTTGTCCTTGGAGGCTTGTCCATAATTTACTTTCTCAGGGGAAATTCAGCACAAGTGTAGCAATTTTTCCTTTCATCCTGCTGACAGACTAAGCCAACCTCACACAAAAAAAAAAAAAAAGTGGGATAAAAAAAGTAAGAGAAAGGAAAGATCCATAGATATTATTTACACTGCAGATCATGTATTATTCTTACCTTCAGATGTTCATATTTTGATAGTAGTACTAACTGCACACACACGCACGCACACACACCGGGGCAGCATGATCAATGGTAGGGGTCAATAATCCCATTTCAGAAGCAGTCCTACTGCAGACTGAAATGAAACAGAGTAAAGTCTAAAGTAATGAAATGTGACAGACCCACATTCGCTGCCATCCTCCAAATATGGAGAGAAATACATTTCTACATGAGGAAACCCTAACTGGCAAGTCAGATCTAGTCATATAATAAACAAGGCTGTACGTAAGTAATGGATGACTCTCATTTAGAATTTGCCTTCTTCAATTAACTATAATATGATCTCACAAAGTCTGATTTTTGTTAGAGTATGAATGACTAACCTTCAGGTTTCCTTGTAAGCAAATGGCCTATCTCATTAGTTCACAATACTAATCAAATCTTTTATTCCCTCTTTACAGTTGTTGTATTGCCAGCGATATTATATTTACTTCAATTAGTTAAATCAAGAAATGATCTATAAACAATCAGAATGAATTTAACTATCATAATTGTCAATGCATATCATTATATTGGACAGGCTGGTGATGGCTAGCAAACCTGTCTTTGATCTATGTGCACAGGCTTCTGAGAAACTGCTCTTCATTCAATATAAATGTCCAAGGCAATAGTACTGCATTATAAAGTGTGATCACTGAAACAATGGAAGCCACCATCCAAAGCACGGATCAGACTCAAATAAGATGAGCTCCGTGGGCTTAGGGGTTTTCCTGTGGCAAGCTATAGATGCAAGTGTAAGGATGGACACTTGGTGAAGCATTGCATCTCTGTCAGAGAAACCTACAGGAATGGGAAAAACCAGCAGAGTACACATTAAGGAAATACACTCCTGAAAGGAAGCTGCCCACACAGGGGTCTTGCACAAATAAATTCCCCTCATTTCACAAATAAAGTTCTGTGTTCTGTTACCAATACGAGGAGCATTTTTGTGTATCATTATAGTAATTTACTAATCCTAATCCAGCCTTTTTGTCCTACCTTTCCTTTTCCTCACTCTTGCTTTTGGAAAGCTAATTTCAATTTCATTAAGCTTTTGACTTATGTCAAAATGTCACTGGGATTTAAAACCTGGTAATTCCATAAAGTCTATAAAGCATATGTTCAGTGCATGAAGAGCTGGGTAAAGGAAATTCCCCAGAACTAGTAATTAAAGAATTAACACATAATGCAGATGTTTTTGGTAGAAATCCACAAAAATAGGTATTACCCTAATACTCTCCAATCTTTTATTTGAGGATCTAAAAGAAAAGGTGGATGCACTACAGATATCATCTATGGATGACAGACAGCTGAAGAGTTGAATAATGATGAGGGGCAGGTTAATCACAGAAAGTACATCACTGTGTTATTTGGGCCAGTTCAAACTCTGTGTGATTTAGATGCAAGGAAATATAAGCACAGGAAGTAATAAGTAAATGCATTTACAAATAAAAAACACAAAATAAACCTACAGAACAATAATCAACATAGCAATGGAAAGGAACTACCCATCTGCTAGGGATAAAAGTGAAAAATTTGAACGAGTATGGATAAGATGAGATGTAACTGTAAACAGATATGAAGGATAATAAAAATCACTTTAAAGATACTCCAGTAAGAGGAATATCAAGGAAACGGTAAATCCATTCCTTAAGAAAGGGGTGGAACATGATGGATGATTTCAAAAAGACTAATGAATATCTTCTTTTTTTTCACCTCAGTCTTTATTATAAGGTCAATTGCAATCATGTAGCTATCACAATTAATATCGCTGACAAAGGGCCAGACTTGAGCCTCAAACAGGGAAGGTACAATACTCAGAGTATACTTAGGTAAGATAGAAGTTTCTAAACGGGCTGAGTTTAATGAACTTCATCCAACAGTAGTTAGAGAGCTAAGAATCTCAAAGTCATTAAGGCTTACCTTTGAGAACTTAAGAAGAACAATGGAAAAAGTGCAAGACCATAAAAAGGGCAAGTGTAATGAATTTAAAAAATCAAACAAAAACAACAACAAAAAGTAAGCTAGGCCAAACAGCTTATCTTCAATTCATAGAAAAATAATGTAACAAATAGCCAGATTATTTGTAAGCTCCTGGAAGGTAACATGAACCCATGCAACATCCAACATGGATTTGTCAAGAACAATCATGTCAAAGCGATCCAATTTTCTTCCCTGATAGGGTAACAGGCCTTGTGGACACAGGGAAAGCATCAATTGTCATGAGTACTTACAACTATTTTTGATCCTCTTCCACATAACAATCTTCTAAGCAGCCTATGGAAGCATGATTCAGATGAAAATAGTACAAAGGGCGTGCAACACCGATTCAGAAAATCATCCTTAAGGGAGTGGTGAGCAACGTTCCAATCAACATGAAGGGATACATCAAAGGGAGAATCTGTACACAACTCTCCTAGGTCTGGTAGCATTTAGTATTTTGATTAATGACCTAGACAATAACACCACAAACATACTCGCTATGACAATATCCTCCTTGAAAGCATTATAAACACATGGGAGAGGTAACCAGACTTCAAATAACATTGGTGAATTTAAAGATCTGATTTGGAAGCCATAGTGCTCGTTCAGTAGGGATAAATGCAAAGTACTGTATTTTGACCAAGAAAAATTAACTGTTTGATATGGAGGACCACTGACTTGGCAGCCGTTCTGTAGAAAATGAGAAGTTGCTGTGGATCACAAGCTGGATAGTCAATCAACAATATGGTGCTCCAGAAAAAAGAATGTCCTACTGCAATGGATAGATTAGTTCGAGCTTGAAAGTCACAGAAGAATCATCTGCTCTGCACGGGTAAAGCTGCAGATGCATTATTTCATCCAGTCTAAGGAACAGCAACTCCAAACAATGGGGATCAACTCGTGGTAATCTAGAAGAAAATGATAGACTGGAAAACATCACTATAATTAAGAGTTAAGGTTGTTAAAGAAGAAAAAGAAATATGGATATATGAAGAAAGGTTGCTAAAAAGAAAAAAAAATAACAAAACAAACAAAAAATCCCCCACCAAAAATAACAAACCAAACCCAAACAAAAAAACACAAACCAAACAAACCCCAACCCAAACCCACAAACAAAACACAAAAGTCCTGAACTGCTTTTTGTGCTGGTGTTAGACAGGGCAAGACATAAAGGGCATGACTTAAAGATCAGCCAGGGAGATGGAAGCTAGATTTTAGGAAAAACCTGTCAAGTAGTAAGAAGCAGTAAAGTGTAGAGAAGACAGATTGCCTGGGAAAGATCTGGAATACTCCTGGAAAAAAGCTGTCAGAAATAACACAAAAATCTGTCCAGAGCAAGTGCTGATCCTGCCATGCAGGAAGGGTGATCAAGATTACCCAAAGGTCCTTCCCACTCCTGTGATTCCATGAGCCCCACTGAAACATCACAGCAATGAGATCCTTGCCCATGCTGGCTGGAGAGCAGCAGATGGGGTTAAATGCTTTGTTTTTCCAAATGCAGCGTTTTTAAAGCTGCATAAAATGATGGAAATCCAGAAACTATCTTTTTTAAAAAGATGTTGGGAAATTGAAATAGATGAAGCAAGACCCCAGAGAAAATACTGGAGGGCTCAATAAAATATCTTGAGGTGAGAAGCAAGTACTACGATCTCTTGCATTATGATTAACTTCTCTCTGCCCCTCCCCATACAAAGAAATGATTTCTTAATCTTGTAGGGAAAAATTAGCTTCCAGAGGAAAACAAATAAATATATAATCCAAGATTAACTCAACTCAAAAATTAGATTTATGTTTTTAATAGTGAGAGTAATCAGACACTGGAACAAATTACCAAAGGAAGCAGTAGATACTCTGTTTCCTGATGCCTTGAAATCAAGACTGGATGCTCTCCCAAAAGACAGGGTTCAGTCATACATAGGTTAAAAGTTCACCAGAAGGCAATACAGGTTTAATTTAACAGTCTGTGATGTCCTAGAGGGCTGCCACAACTGTTCAAAGTCCAGAAATTAATTTAAACTGAGCCTGAACTTCTTTTCCTCTGAACAGGAGGGCCTCTACACCCATGGACTGGTATTACTGCAACCTGTATGTACTGGCAGTGTCTCCAGTACACGTGGTCTTTTCATTCACTGGGGACTCTTTTTCCATAGCTCTGTGAACTCAGAAATATTCTTTCCCACTAGAACATTTTGAAATAAAACAAAACATAAATTTGAAAAACAAAATCCTATCAGAAAAAAAAAAAATCCCCAATTTTATTTTGGTTAATACAACAGCAGACTACTAGTTCTAGAAATCTAAATAGGCAATTTGAAGGTATGTTTCTCCTCTTCAGAACTTTAAAAGTCTACTACTTAATGCGTTATTTAGTCTGTAAAAGTTCTGCCTGCTTTAAGAGCAAAAGGATTAATGGTTTCAGATTCCAGAGCGTTGACCTTTATTCAACATTAAAATGCTTATTTGAGCATTCTGCCATGGTACCAGTAAGCCCCTCTCTAATGAAAACTGTAAGGGAAAGAAAGTTTAGCTCCCATATGCCCACAAATAAAATTATTTCGCATTAGCAGGTTTAGAGGAGCTTTTCCACACACATACAATGTTAACATTGATGCAAAAAGTATTAAAAGCACGGAGTAGAGATGCTATTCCTCTGGTTACAGGTTGAATGGTAGAACAATATTAATTAAGATGATGAAGAATACAAATGCTTAAGAGCTCCTGTTCCCAAGTTACTGCCCTGAATGACAGTTATGACATCAAGTAATTTTAAGCAAAGTACAACAAAAGCAAATCATACTAGTTACTTCTGAAGTAAATTACAGATTTCAAATATCAAAAGCTTGATAAAAAACAAAGCAGCAGTTTGCCTATCAGGATACATGCTCTGCTTAGGCAGCAAATCAAAGTCGGGAGTAAGTGGGAAATATTAATTTGGGGTAATGCTGAACAGCAGAAAGGGTTAAGTTGGAAGCACTTTGGCTGACACAGCAGAAAGAACTGGGGGAGAAGTTAGAGGCATTAAAGTGTCTGGGCGCTGCTGCAGATCTGCAGGGCATTTACTGAACCTAGACAAGGAAGTGTCTTTACAGACAGATGGAAACTGAGAAAGGCTTGATCACACTGAATCTTTACTGCTTTGATATTGATTAAAATAACAACTATGGGGAAAAAAAATGATGCAGGGGAACATTTTTCTCAAGGCGGATTTCCATTCTTCCCTAGTTAGCTGAGCAAGTTGCACAGTCAAATGCAATCCAGAACAAAAACCACAGGAGATGGTACACGAGAGACATTAAGCAGAAGCTAATTCTCAGCTAATATTTTATGGTAACTGTCCTTACCGTATTTTGGTAAGTCTTTTTTCCTGCCAAAAAGATTACAGGCAAATCTTTTAAGTGTTGAAAAGTTTCTTGGACAAAGAGAGTTGTTAAATAGAAGCACTGTTCAGAACCTAAAGAGCTAAAATAATTTCCCTAAAGAATAAAAATAAAACCCTTAATCAGTAGCTTACCTGAAAAGAACTACTGAGCTATCATATTTCAAAATTTAAGAATCATTTAGCTAAGAAATACGAAACGTGTCATAACTAAAGTTAGTCATGACAAATTATACATAGGACAAGTAAGGAAGAGCAGAATCAACTCTGCAGGAATTGGAAGGAACAGTAGAGAGGAAAGCTGTGGCTGCAGAGGGGATCACACCATTATGCACCTGAGTATTTCATCATTCTAATTCAAACTTCCTGTGCAAATATTAGAATCATTAAAAAAAAAATAAAATACTACGCAGCATGCTTGCTAAAAATACACACCACTCCAGAACTGCAAATATAATTCAAAATTCCAGACTTTCTTAGAAGTCTAACTTCACTGTCTAACCACTACCCCTGAACCCAGAATAACTCCAGGCACACAGTAAACCAGTATGAAGGTAGAGATGGATTTCTTTCTGCCTCTTAAAAAATTCTACATAAGCTTATGTTATGGGAAAAAACATGCAAACCATTTACACTAATACTGTAAAAATGAATTTGAAAGAGTTAACGTAACATGAAATAGTCAGTGTATGGGTTTGACACAGAAGATGTGGTAGAGCACTTCAGTCAGCCTGAAGACAAGACAAGAGAGGCTCGCAGTGAATAAAAGGAATAAACTCGGGCAATGGGGTGGGAAGGAGGGAGAAAAAAAGTGTTCTGGAAGGATTTCAGAAAAATAAATAATGTTCTCTTACTAGATACAGAAATTTAAAGTAACTCATAAAAAGCACAAGAGCTTAATTTAAAAAAAGTCCAATCAGTAAGAGACTGCAAAAATAACAGCGCCTGCCAAGAGCACTGGTGACTCCGAAGAAATATACAGGCAGTTTGGCTTCCTCGGCAGTGCTTAAAAATCTCCAGGAATAATAATAGGTAGAATATACATTTTCAATAAATAAAATAGCAATAAAAAAAAAAACCTAACAAACAAATAGAAACAAGGCCCTAAAGTTTTCTCCAGCTCTGACGCTGTCTTAGCCTAGGTCCTTTTTCACTCACATTGACTGTATAACAATGAAACACAACAAGCTTTAACTGAGCTCTCTGTATTTATATGGGTAAAAATGATAATACCATAAACATCATCACCTATTGACAGGGATTAGCTGCCAGGACAAGGACTGGTGGATACCTCCCGTGTTGCCACCTTACACCATAAGGGATGTAGTACAGATTGTTATCAATCTACACAATATTTTACTTTTATTTCTGCCACAAATGTGGCATCTCGATACAAACATTATTGCATGCTGGATCAAAATACCGTTTGCCATAGCTCATTGTTCATCCAATTCCAAATTTTATGCCGTGCAATTAATAAAACTCATTTAAATTTCATCTCCAGAGCTAACGTGCAGTATGTTGGACTTGTAAAATGACAGGCAAAATGGTAAAGCATGTTCCTGCTTTTGCTGATTCTCAGCATAAATTTTTCCTGCCTTCTTATCAGTTGCTTGAACACCAGCATGCTGCAATCAACTTCCTGCTAGTTAGTTAAGATTCTTGCTTGCTTGCCTTTCTTCTCTAAATACAGCACTCTCATGGGGCTATTGATCAGTGACTAAAAAAAAGCATGGATGAAACCCCTTTTTCTTTCCTTTCTTTTTTGTTATTGATATTTTTTTAAAAGGTCCTTTCATCTCCTTCTCTACCAGGAAAGCATTACTTGATGGAAATATAAGAATAATGAATCTAAAGCTGTTCAACACCAAACTACCTAGAAATGGAAAATATCCCCCTAGAATTGAGGCTGCTGCATTTCAGTGAGGCAGCACACACATGCTCCAATTACTTTCTCAGTGACAACACTGGTAACTCATGGAAATTCTGTTCCTGCCAACAGCACTTCCACAGATTATACGCCTTGGGGAATAAAGGCAGAATTTGGCCCCCTACTTTTTGGTCATAAGAAAAACACGGATGATAGATAGCACATCAAAATATTAAATATATTTTTCTAGTTTAAGATTTACATCCCCACAATGCTGCTGAAGTTATCTACTTCCCGAGTAGTTTATGTTATTAAATTATTTAATTTCAGCAGAACTTTTGCAAACCATTTCCCACTTCTCTGGTCATCCCTCCAAACACAGGAGTGCCGGTGGTAGCTGAAAACAGAGCAATGTATATTTAGCCTGCAGTGTTATATAACCTGTCTGTTAACAAATGCAAGACACAAAGTAAAGTCATGTAACCCAATTGAAACAGTTCGTACTGGAGGTTGATTTCCCTTGGGAACTGAAACATCAAGTAAGAAACTGAACCAGTTAAATATAACCTTTTCAAAGGGCAAAAGAATTCAAAGGTAATCAAGGATTTTTTTTCCCACAGAAGGGCATTTATAATTATATTCCACTTTTATTTATAACAACCCTTTTAATGTTGGTACTACAAAAGAACTCCACAGAAAACCAGCTTTGCTTTATATAACAGGATTCAATCTACGTGTGGTTTTTATATGCAAAGCATCTCCTACACAAGCTATGCACTGTCAAAGGCGCATTTCCCTGAAGAAACAAGGAATATATTTTCAAAGTGGCTTACGAGGGTTTAGCCATGTACCTTTCACTAGTATTGTGGGAGACTCAAGAAGAAATCCTTAACTTCTGCTTTGAGAAAATAATGGCAAATGACTGCACATGATCCTACAGCGAGCTCAGAATCTCATGTTTAATTTCCTTTGTTATCCTAGAATACGCTTAGCATTTTACTCTAATCTACTAATTCCTGAGAAGACAGAAACTAATCTTTTTGGTTTCCTTTCTCCTGGTTAAGCAGGTATGAATTAAGTAGAAGAAACGATGAGCGTGAGCTAGAATCCCATGGACTCAAAACTACATTTCAAAATGCAGCACCAGAATGAGCAGGTGGTTTGTCTTTAATCATTTAAGAGCCGAAGTTGTGCGCTCGTGTTGCGTTAGGACACAACACGTTGTGTTAGGAAAACCACAGTGAGAATTTCAGAGTGGGATCTAGAGGCACACAAAGCCAATGAAAAGGAAATGTACAACAAGGGGAAGAGCAGATTTAGGTAGGCCAAGTTCTCACACAAAAGTCTGCTGGATGCAGTAAAAAGAAATTCAGCACACAGAGACCTGCCTCTGCATATGCTTCTGTCTTCTACACACCTAGCAGATACTCACACATACCGTAGTCTGTCACCCTTTGAACAACAACAACAAAAAAACTGTAAAGGACAGAGTCTTGACACAGCCATGCTGCCAAATTATGCTGTACAGATTAAAAACAAACAGGATTTTTCCCAGGGTGATACTAATTATTCATCCACCCCATTGCTGATGTTACCAAAATGCTAGTAAGCATGACTATACAAAAACATCTGTACAAAACTGCCTTATTAAATTTGTTCTGTGAAGAAAAAAAGTTAAATTCCTTTCAGTATTACATGAGAGATATCTGTTCAAATAGCAGTAAATATGCAGAATCTCACTGTATATACTCCAATATATATATACCTGCTCAAACTCTCAGCAAAGGAGCTCTGCATACATGCAAGTGGCAGGCAGAGGTGACAGGACCAGCTATTTTTCTTACCCACAACAGGCACGCTGTTGATACACTAAGAAACCAGTATTAGGAGATGCTTTAGTCAAAATGCTGTATGTTATTAATCACAGCTTTGGGGTTTCTGACAGGATGTTTTGATAAAATAAATCTATTTTAAGTGACTGTAATGAAATACTAACCCATTTTTGAAGGGCTTTTAAGATGTTTTTAAGAAGTTTCAGATCAAAGACTCAGTTAATGTAACCTCCATGCATTAAATATTTAGTACTTATTCAGTCACTTGAGCACTCAGGCATCTTGACATTGTAAAAGGGGGAGAGGGAAATTGAGTTTAAGTCAGTTTTGCACAGTGGGATTTTTCAGTTTTTATGTTAAAATCCCAATCATGTAATTTTAACACAAAGGGGTCTATTCTTTTACAACAGTATATGCACCACCCATTAAAAGAATTCTTTATGCACCTGCATAGATGGAAGAATAAATCTTCTATAGAGTCATTTCAGTACAAACTGCTGTGATGGAATGAACATCATGATTAAACATTATTCTGTCTCTGAGCTCTCCGACGGACAAAACCAAACGCACACGCTTCTCTTCCCAGAACAACTAGGCATTTGCACGGAGCACAGAATTTTAACAATAGCAGCTAGATTTAAACAAGGGTTTTTTAGATATTTGGATTATGTGTCTATATAACAGTTCCCTTTTCAAGCATCCCTGGATTCCAACAGTTGCTCTTTAGTGTTGCATTCTTCCAAGGGACACACGTGGAGGTCTTCGATACAAATCAGGATAGAAGAAATAATCCTATTTGGGGACTTATTAAAATAGATGCCTTAAGTTAATCAACTGCTAATTATTAGGGGCCAGATACCCATTCTGGAAATGCAACACTATATATAAATTTTCCAAATTCTCTCTCTTTTTCTTCATGGAAGTTCACTGAGTGTAGTAGGAACTTGCAGATGACTTCAAGCAGAATGAAAACACTCCTGAGTGCATTTCTTGGCTCACTTACAAAGGTTTATAGACATTAAAATATTAAAAATTGCCTCTGAAACTATTGTCATGAACTACTATTGACCCATATTAGTATCTAGGCTGAGAATCAAGATAGGTGTTGTGTATTTCCATCCTGTTTAACGCAAGCATGGTCACATTCAAGTTCTTTGATGTGCACTGTTGCTCTAAGGTTCTTGTATTTCACAGTCATTCATCATCTACAAAGAAAAGGAATAACCTTAGCTCCAATATTACCCATATATAAGGAAGAAAACCCCAAACGGTACAGCTTTCATTCATCACAGGCATTTTCCCAAAACTACCATGAGATTGCAGGTGATTGGACCCTAATTTGAAGTTCACAAAGCTAAACCTGACCTCTGAAGTAATGGTAGCAATACATATTCCCAAATCTGGTAAGAATCATCATTACGTGACCCTATTTGTCATAAGTGCCTTCTGAATGCTAAGCAAGCACAAAAGCTCTGTGTCATCATGGCCTTATCCGTGCCACTGAAAGACAAACTGCTACTGGAAACATCTACGCGTATCTTCCGGTAACTGGATGGCCTCACCTACTTTTCTCAAAGACTTATGTCCAGTTTTTCCCTGCTTTTACTCCTGGCCATGGCTCTAGAGCTCCTGCTTTCACTCCTGTATTAAATTATGTGAACCCAAGGTGCAAGAAGGTGATTTCACAGGCAATGGGCATTTCTTTGTACGTAACCTTAACATTTCCTGCGCCTGGTTGCCTCTATATACAAGCCCCTGTGAGGAACTCAACAACTCTGCTGAAGAAGAAACTATATCAGAAGTGTTTTATCCAAAGACATCCAGAACAGAAGACAATCATCATCACATAACGCAAGTAAGGTACACCAATAGACCGCCCCGATTCACCCAACAGATACTCAGAATGTATCTACAAGGTACTACTGAAGCAGTTCATGTCTGTCTCTCTTTTTTTTTTTATGTTTTGGCTTGGTTGGGTTTGGTTTGTTTTGGTTTTGTTTGTATGGTTTGGGGTTTTTTTGTTTGTTTGGGTTTATCTATATCTCGTTGAGAGTAGAGATCTGCATTGAAATCATGTGAAGAGGTAATAAATCAAGGCAATACCTGAAGAATTTAGTTCTGTGAAAGCAGATGTCTAAAGCCTTTCTAGAATCTCAGAAGTAAATGATATTCTCAAAACTAGCAGGAAATTTAGGAAAAGGCACAGATAATTTATTGATTTGTTTAATTCTGAAACGACTTTGAGAAAACTTTTTGGATGTAACCTAGGAGAACCTTTGTTGTAAAGTAACACAGCACAGGAGAGGTCAGATATCAGATCTCCTCGCACCGCTCCCTCTGTAACAGGCATTATACTCTGAAGGAAGGCAACTTTGATGGAGGGAGAGTAATGAGCCTGTGACCAACGCTTCAGTGTAGGTGTCATGAGAAATGAAAGAAACAATAGAGGCAGTTTTGATAATAGTGATAAAACCCAAAAACATAAAAGGCCTTTGACAAATTTTATAGAAACTGAATAGTAGGAAATACTGTGGCACCTTCAGACACTCTATAGATTTGAAACAAAAAAAAAAAAAAAAAGGAAAGGAGTGGTCTTCCAAAATTAGCAACAATAAATATTTTAAATACTATTGATGAAATTATTATCACCTAACATAGTTTTCCTTATAAAAATTCATGCCACTCCAGTAGATTCCAGTTCATTATTAGATAGCATGTTTAAACTTGTAATGAATATGACCTTCTGAAATCAGGCTACATCCACATGTAATGCTTTAAGAATGCAAAAGAAGATTGGCATGAAACAATTTTCTTCTCTGTTAGAATGACAGAAAAAAAAATATACAATGGACATCTGAAAAGAAGACATTTTGGCTATATGTTATCTAATACCTGGAGAATGGTTTAGGCTTATGGCATTCAGGATCATTCCAGTAAACAACATACAACCCGCTTAGCTGACTGAGATGGTGAAGGTGTCTCCCAAGGAAATTTAACACAGACTGCCCCTGAACAAAAGCTGTAAAATTTCATATACTCTGGTTGCAAACAGGGGTGCAGATGGGTATTCCCAGCATACAGAAGAGACCATGAAGTTGGTGTAAGGAATTCTATCCATGATCACTGTTGAAATACATCTGTCACCAGGGGTAAGTTAAGTGTAGCCAGGGAGATCTGATGAGGTGTGATTGGTTCCAGTGGTTTGCTATCATAACACATTACCTTTATGCAGTTGGCTGTGATCATTGCCTTATAATCATTATGGAGCATTTCTGAACCAAAGAAAGAAAATGTTCGAAGTCCAGTATTTCTAGTAAATTTCTGTGTAATAATTCCCAGGAAAGCCCAATGTTCTGAATTGTCTGTGCACATGGGCTCCCTGATGTTTTCCAACATCTTATATAGTGTATGCTGCTGTCAGAATAGGGGCTATCCTACATCCTAGCACATGGAGCAAGTTTCCAAAGACATTCTGAATATAATCAGAGAAGGTATCGTTTTTGAGTGAACAGATATATATTAATCACCACCAGTCCAGGATCTTTGTAAATCACTTGTGATTCAGCACTATTACAGGTAAAGTTAATAATTTGTGACAGTATGAAAGAAAAGAGAACTTATTTGCATTTTAAAAAAATATACAGACATAAAAAAATGGTCACTCCTCTAGGTTATATAGGAAAAGGGTTTCTGGAGCAACTATTCTGTGGTCACCAGTTTATAATAAGCTTTCAGACGGAGTATGTCAGGAAATTTGTGCCATTATTTGCAAACACATGAAACTAAGGTGGAAATAATTTTCAGAATTCAATTTGTTCCCCAAGTGTTAAAAAATGAAAACAGGTGCACTTCTCATTAGGTAAGAAAAGACACAGGAGATCTGGAGAAGATTTTGACATTCAGTCCTCACTCACTGCCACCACATGAGTGCTTGGCTGATGCTGGAGGTTTTGCAGATGGTTGGTAGGTATACAGGAACCATCAGTTTACTTTCCTGGTGGTTCCTACTGATGTTGGTGGTAGATAACAAGGGAGGTGTTTGTTCTCCAAGAGTTTTACAATCCACTCATTTTCCTTTTTTTTAACTATCTAATGAGCAGAGAGTGACTTCCTTTATAATATACATGCATAAATTCATTGTAGTTCTGAAGGAAGTCCAGCTTTCTAAGAGTTTGTATTTACTTGTTATTTCTCTGGGAAGATGAAAAACCCAAGATTTCAGAGACCACAGCTATTTTGCTTCACTATTGTCATAGCAACAAATGATCCTGAAGCACTGTATGCAACATCTATAGCCATTTGTACTATAGCTCTAGCTACTAACTTGTTTTTGTTAATGGCCAGCATAAACTAGTCTCTGTACTCTTTGCAATTTAATTGATGAACCGCAAAACAAATGGTTATAGTTAATAAAATTATATTTTGCCATCTGTGTCCAGTAATGAGAAAATCTGAATTATAGGAATGAAAAAGAATGAAGTTTTCTGCCAAAGAGATCAATGCATCCCACCTCTTTTGTCAGCATGAAATTAGATGTTATCTCTTGCTCTGTATTTCTCATTGGTTGCCATGACTAATGGGAATTTCAGCCAAGATGGACATATAAGAATTCTGTTTGACCATGAGTAATATATTTTTCCTTTGTCTTTCTATGAGCCTGTGTAGTATGAGTCTACAATGTTATTTAGTCTGAGTATATCCAAGTCTCACTTACAGGAGAACAATTTTGTTCAGCTCTGCGGTGTTATTTGCTGTTACAAAATCTTATCTATTTCTATAAAAGAAATCTAGAGGATATGTGCAGTTTTATTCCTAAAGCTCTGAAGGATTTCAAAATCAGCTGGAGCTGAAGGTAAATCTAGTGCTGCCACAGTATCCTGTAAGGATGATTACAACAGCAGAAAAGTACAACTTTGAAACATATTCTTTTTTCCCCGAGTTCACATTCTGAGCAGTTTGCCCTCTTGAGAATGAGGATATATACTGTCCAGATTCTTCATAAGGATAAAGACACTACCGCAATATTAAAAAAAAAACCAAAACCAAACCAAACCAAAACAAACCCCAAACAAAACAATCAAAAAAAAAAAGGAGGGAAAGAAACTAATCTTTTATAAGTTCTCTGGAACCCTACAATATAATTAATTCTGTAAGAAGAGATGGTCCTCATGCAGAAGTTACCAAAGTACATTATGTTGATGACTTGCTTGTCAGGAGCCTGCTAAGGATCTAGATCATTTTCTTAAGCTTTAGAGAGGCAGGCTCTCCATTTGGATGGAGATTATGCATTTCCACTAAAGGCAAACAAAGAAGATGCAATGCTTTGGAGCACTTCGGTGGGAGTAGTAACGCTATTCTTGTTCTACTCATTACTTTTCAGATTTTGACACATTCATTGTTTGGTTCTATGTGCAGGTGTAACACAAATCCTGATGGGCCTCGTTGTATTGTCCTGTATACCTATTTCTCCAAGACAGTACCATCAACCTCTGTTTTAGTCTTCATCTGTTCATCTACAAAGATCAGCCATATCTGACATTTGTAAAAATTTTCCAGACCTAACACCTTACTGGCCATTTTCCATTCTCAGGAGGCAAATAAGAAAAAGAGGCTTGAGGTCTTGAATCAGATGAACTGTGCACAATCGCAGACTCCATTTCTAATTATTTTCTTGAACACTGTGGACCACACTTTGAAGAGCTCAGTCACAAATAGGGTCTGGTTTCCAAAACATTAACCTTCTTTTTAGCGTGTAACTAGCAACAATCTTGTGAAACAGGACTTCTCACAGAAGTTTGTATTTTCAGCTTATCAAACAAATCAACAACTCCAGTGCACATTTAACAATGTGCAGCTGTTACTAATGAACTAAGAAGCTAATGAAAAATATCATGATGGATATTAATGCACTGCTATAATCCACCCTAACGCAGAAAATTTAACTGGAGAAGAAATATATATATATATATTATAAAATCCTGAAATATTTAGCTTTTGAGAAAGTAACTCCTCTTAAAATTTAGCTGATTAAGACTAAGTGCAAAATTGGATGCAATTAAAGGGAAATTAAAAATAAATGGGAGAAAAGTGACTTACAAAACTGATTTTACTTTAGTGCATAATTGTGAAAACTCTTGAAATGGATGGTATCCCTCCTTTGTCTTACTCCATGATACACATTTATTAGAGTATCAGATGAAGTAGTTCCGGAAAACAAACATTTCCTATAGAAAGATATGTCCACAATTCTAGGAAATTCTGAGCGAAAACTTTTGACTGTGGGCCTAGGGATGACTTTTTTACTTCTTTTTTTCCTCATTGAAAATGTCATGTAACTGAGACCTTTTCAATCTGTGTTCGTTTTCTCAGATTGTTCTCTGCTGCCACAGTATGGTGCTCATCTGCTGTTTGAAAACATGAAAAAGAGGATCTTTATCAGAGACTGCAGTTCTTTTCATGTACCAATATGATTGGCTGCCATGGAAGATCTCTTCCAAAGAGTATTAAAAAGGCTTTAAGATCTATCTTATTTTGCTAAGAAGTGAAAAAAACCCAGTTTTCAATTAAGTATTTACTGCTTTCCACTAACAAGCTCCTGAATCCTCGCGTTATTTGTATGTTATTTTGTCTTCAGTACAAAGATAGTACTTTTCCATATTTGTGGATATTAGCAGCACTCTAACAGGAGTCCAGAAACACACTTTTTTTTGTTTGAATATTTTTACATGTAACATGATGTCTTAAAATAAGGCTGGTACTAGCCTCCCTTACATGTAAGCTTGATGTCCTCCTTCATCGCACTATTCTTTGATTCTAAAACAGTTTCCTAACAATGCAGAAATGTAAGGGCAAACAAAACCACACTGAAATCAAGAATGGAGCACAGGCTACATAGAATATTTCCCAGCTATGCTTTCTATAATTGTATTACGTCGTCGTGAGACTTAGTTCTTCTTTTCAAGTACATATGTTCAAATACTTGGGGTCAACAGTAAGGATGCACTTAGCCAGCTCGGCCACCTGAACTACACCTCCTTACTCTACATTATCTCATAATCTACATCAAGATCTTTTCTTATGTATTTACTCATCCCTATATGAGAGAAAGATATATCCCAGATTCCCTTCTGACATACAAACTGAAGTCTTTTTAGAGCCAGGTTTCAAGGCTGAAGGAGAACAGAGATAAAGCCTTACTGAACATGTGGCTGGCAAGGACAAAGGACTCCAGGATTAGCACAGATCTCTTATGCAGAAGGCCTCAAGCACACACCTTACGCACTACTAAAAGTACTGTTGAGCAATGACAGGATTCACTTTACACACAGACAGTCAGCACATTTACAGACAACTGCAAAAAAGGGTTGCAGAATACGTTACCTGAACCAGCCTCTCCAACTAATGTGGACAAGAGCCAAAAATGAGGTGACAGATAAAGACGTGCATCTTTAAATCAAATTTGAGACTTTTTTTTTTAATTTCTGGAGCTATTTCAGCTTTATGTATTAGGTATCTACCATTACAACAGGGAAGATTAATCTGAAGGGATGGGGTAGAAAGATATGTAGAAACCCCAAACCCTGACTGAATGCGACAAAAAATATTTCTGTTTATTTTTGAATGTTTTATTTTGTTACATTATGTTTAAAGTGGGAGTAAACGGCTTTCAGTCTTAGAGGCAAGTCTTAAAAATCTTGTCCAGTGGGAGTTTCGTAACACGGGAAAGTTATTTGAAACCATATCTACCACACTGTGAATTTTTTTTATTCTTACACTACAAAAAGTGAATGAAGCCACTGGCCAAATCCATTGGCTACAAATGACTGGAAAGTAAATTCTTTCCATATCCTAAAACCAGATCTCTAATTTAGCTCTCAGCTTCAGTGGTGTCAGTGTACTGTAGGTAAAGGTGAAATGTTAGACAAGCAAGCCCCTGGGAGCTTATTAAAATAAACTTTTAAAAAGAACAGAAATTTAAGTCAACCAATAGCCAGATCCATTTACATTCATTTAAGACTGAAAACATCATTACTCCTCTTTACTTGGTAAGTAGGTTTGGCTGGAAGCACTGAGAATCTGGGTTTAAAGTCTAGGACTTTTTGTTTGTTTGGTTTTTTTGTTTGTTGTTTTGGGTTTTTTTCTTGTAGTCATGTTGTCATAGTGCTAGTACAAGATAATGGCAAAACATTAGGGCACCAGGCCTCAATCTTCCAAAGTGTTGATTCTTCTGACCTTGGAGCTTAAAGGCATTTTTACACACGTTTAACTTGATGCCATGAACTGTGCCAGTGACTTCAACAGGACTATTTAACATGCTTAAGTTTAAATCTATGCTTAAGTGTTTTGCTGGATAAGAGCCACACTGCTCGGTTTACACAAATTATGTAAACAAGATTTTGCCTAAGGTATTTAGAGATTTTAATACATTATATTTACATTATATAGCTAGTATAAAGCTAAATCAATAAATAGTTCTCTCTTTGGTTAAACTAAAAGGCATAAATCCAAATCCTTTGGACTGAGCAGACTTGAAAATTGTTAGATAAACCTTCAACCCAAGGTCTCAGCCCTACAGGTAATGTTGGTCAGGCTAACAATCTCCTGGCTTTACAGTCAAAGAATACAGATTAAAATACAACTCCAGCCCCACAGATGCAATACACAGTCACCGCTCAGGAGACCTAAGTAGAACCCAACTCAAACATCGTCGAAATCCCAGCAGAGTCAACGCAGTAAAGTGCTACGGGGCAAATGTAGCTAATAGCTCCACATAGCACGATTTCCCCTACATGCAAGTGCATTCAGCATCCTATCAACATGGTAATTATTGCTTAATGCTGTGCTACAAAAGAGGGAGAACAAATTTCTGGAAATGGGAATGAAAGAAGCATGAATGTATTCCAGAGTTTTCACAGGTTTCTAAGGGTCATATGTATCTTCAAAATATCTGCATGTCCTTCAGGGCAACCAGGTAAATTTTAAAACCAACTAAAAACTTCACACTGGTGCATCTGCAGGACCTCGGACTTGGTTTTTTGGTGGAATGGTGTTAATTTGTTGTACTATGTTATTTTCCAAGCACCGACCAGAAATGGAGTTCTAGTGAGCAAGCCACTAAACATGGGAACCCCCTGTTCCCAAAAGCTTTGGGTGCAGCAACTAAAGGCAGTGCCCCGATCTGGGGGTTGAAGTGACTGTGTGGAGGAAACCAGCTTGTTTCCTGTTGGGATTACAGCTATCACACTGAGCTGTGTGGCACCCAACCAAGCAGCAGAAAGTGCTGAGGACAGGAATGAGTAAAATCTGCCTCTTACTTAAAATTTGCCATTGCCATGAAACAAGGACTCAGACCCAGAAATGCCTTCCTGTGCTTGGTTATCAGCTCAGATATGTCAGGACAACTGACTACATCATTAAAGTTTCCTCTCCAGGTTAAAGCCTGGACAAAACCACATAGTAAGCCAGCTGCTCTGGAAGTGCAGGTGTGTATAGTACGGGATGGAGCAAACAGGGAGCACAAAAGACATAAGGACAGGGAAGACAGGTCATAGACCAGGGTATGGTTACATGAAATGGCACTGAGATGGGGAGTGCACAGAAGAGAACATGACAACTTTGGGCAGTCCCGGTATTTAAAAGATCTAACAGCTATTTTGGATTTTCCCTTCACAACTGAAAAAGATATGGCAAATGGATGGGAAAGAACAAGGCAGTAATGTAAAAGCAGCAAGCAAATGCCACAACTTCTTTCTTGTAGTTACCTTAAGAAAATAAAAAAACTAAAAGGGAGGTTAGATTTAAGGAAAAGAAAGGGCAAGCCATATGAAGGACAAGCGTGGAGCAAAGGTGAGATGAAGAGGCTGACATGGAAGCCATGAAGCAAAAGGCCAACCTGAACAGCTACAGAAAGTCCAATGAAAACTTCAGAAAGGCCACTGACTTTCCAAAGGTTTCCCTCCGTGGTTATAGGATCAAAAGGTGCAGCTTGGGACCTATGCACGAAAACAGTTTGTATAGACTAACACCACCATACATAATTCATCTCCTGCCATTCCTTTCAGGAGGTTTTCTTCTTAGAAAATGGATCATAACTTTTTTTTCTGCAGGTGATTTCTTAACTCAATGGATATTTTATGCTCAGTGCTGCTTTTTTTTTTTTTTTGGTGCAGTTCCAGTATTTTTTTCTAAGAGGTTTTAAACATACATAGGTAGTTATAAAATGAAAAATTAACTTCAGATGTGAGGTCTTCTCCCAACTTAAAAAAACCCAAACAACTTAAGGCTGTTTACTCACACTTAAACAACAGTTTATGAAAATCCTTCTAGAATTATTTTTTTTTTTTCCAATAGGAAACAGTGCTGCTTCTGGAACTTAAGAAATAACCAGCTAACACATTTAGTAAGCTTGCACAATATTAACTTTAAATGCTGATTTTACTGAGTTTGGTTTTTTTTCCTAAAACTATATATTGCTGCCAACTTAAACCAAAGCATTTCTTGTTTTTACCATGAATGGCTGTATGTATCCTACAGACAGATGGCAGCTTTCAACGATAACATAGTTCCACCTATCTTTCCTTGTCAGCTAAGAAAATAGCTGGAGGAACATTTAAAATCTCACGTATAGTGTTGAGATGACATCCATGTTAGGAATGTTATGTGTACAGCAGTACTATGTGAGTAAATAGATACACCACTGAGTAAAGAGAACGTGCCCTGAACATCTAACTTTTACGTTCTAGAAAATGAGAAGTTGGGTTTACTTTTGTTAAGCATCATTTCTGTGGCCTTTTTCAGACCAAGTAAATTGCCCCCAATTGCAGTTAGATAACATTTCAACCTAGTTGCTGTCAGATCCATTGGAAAGTACAGTATCTGATACCAATATGATTTCAAAAGTATGATACATCACACTGAAACCTGTAACTTCTATTTTTTCGAAGATGGAAAGTATACTTTTCTTTTACAGAACTGTTATTACATAACCTAACGCTGAATGGAGAAATGGGAAATTTAACCTTAGAAAAACTGTCAATTTTCTTTGCTTCATGCTTTAAAACAGTTGTAAGAGAGCAGTTAAAAATGGATCAGTAGATATCAGTAGAAGTGATCAACTACTTTTACCGGGGTGCCCAGTCATTTAGATGGCAAATACAGGATATTTGATCAATGAACCAGCAATG
The DNA here is from genome assembly GCA_025331215.1 of Actenoides lindsayi. Classification (NCBI taxonomy): domain Eukaryota; kingdom Metazoa; phylum Chordata; class Aves; order Coraciiformes; family Alcedinidae; genus Actenoides; species Actenoides lindsayi. The sequence continues at coordinate 52,893 of WTSP01028138.1, read as the reverse complement.
TGACATCTGGTGGGCAGTTTCACAGTCTCAGGGCCTAATTACCACCTCTCTGATACCAGCATAAATCAGAAGTAACTTAGGTAAATTAAAAGCACACACCAAAGTGGTGTGGAGTCAGAGTGAAGCACCTTGTGTTCCAATCTGTTTCACTATCTCATGTCTGACTTCAGAGATTGGCTCACTTACAGAGCTCTACATTAGACATATTGCCTCCTTGTTTTTAAATATGTATGTTTAATATTTAATTTAACAGAATTCCATATTCCAGTCTCTGTGTACTGTGGAAATCCCTTTGAGGCTCGTGGTTGGTATGCGCAGTTGCAGTTCTCCTCGAGTGTAATTTGGAAGCACCATTGCCTAATGGGGTGAAAGGAAGAATCTGCCTTGAATTAATCTTGGTTCTCTTTCGAGTTAGTAACAAAAACATTGCCAAGACAGTGGTGATCTGTAAAGTGGGCTGTAGGAGTTAAGCCAGGCTTACCAAAACTCGTTTAATTTATTGTGTGTGACGGTGAAATACCGGCAGAGGTACAGGTCTCATCAATTGTCAACACGCTTCAAGCATGCACAGCTAATTTAGACTAATGACTTCAAATGACACCCCACTACAAAATCTTGCCAAGACTGGTTATAACGCCACACACAACTGTTACTGCACGTGAGACTGTGCAGGTATCATAAAATGCATACTGCAAATGTAAATTGAGCCTGTGCTTATATTCTCACAGAAGTATAAAGATTATTTTTCATTATATTATACTGCACAACACTGCATTATATATGCTGAGATGTGAGACACATCAACAACATGAGGAAAAAAAAAAAAATCACTATTGTGAAAAACAGTCACAGATTTTGAACTTATGATCTATTGGGACAAACCCTAGAAGGCCTGAAGTTACCTGAAGCCAACAATGGCAGAGTGAAAATGGCAGTTCAAATGATACCTGGGTGACCATCATAGCTAGCTTGCAGGAGAGACTATTTTCAAGATCATTTGGCACGTGTAGAATGTAGGATAGCTCTCTGAAGTAAAGAATATAAACATTAAAAGGTCAGAAATAGAACAGCTAACGTACCCATTCACACTGGCAATGGGAATCTTTGCCATTTGGCTCTGAACCACTTTGCCAGCCTGCATCCTAATGACAATTACATGTCCCATACTGATATTTCACTTTCAATTTTCATAGGATTAGTGAAAGTATTTAAGGAGTTAATGGAGGCATAGTACTTTCTTCAGAGAAAATATGAAATTAGATTAGAAATTAGATTGCCTTGAAAACATTACATGCAGCAAAATGTGCACTCAGAAAGCCTGCAGGAGTAATCAGCTAGGCCTGGTTTCTTGTGACTTGCATTTTACTGTTTCACAACAAAGCAAAATAAAAAAAAAAATCCCCACAGCAATCTGTGGTAAGATTCTATTGTCTCCAAGGGGCACGGTTCAAAACTTCGTAATCCAGGAGAACCAGAATTGTTCCAAACTCTTCTCCACCCTCACAATCACAAGCTGCTGGAGGGAGCTCTAAAATTCCCCTGGAATGACGCAGAGGGTATCGCTGGCTCCATCGCAGCTCCACAGACATGCTGCAGCCTTCCCCTAACATGCTACCCTGCTTCAGCCCTGTGCCCAGCACAAGGACTTCAGAGTTTGTCCTCAGATGGCATTTTGAAGTTACCTTTCACCATGTGCTACCAGGGGTATCGTCCCTTGGCCAGGAATAGAGCTTTTAAGGGCCTCTTTATGCCAATCTGATTCCTCTTATCTTACATAAGGGGCCAGAGCAGGGACAGAGCTTGCTTTCTTAGCTCTAAATCTATCCTATATGGCACGCAATTCTCTAAAGTACAGCCAGCTTCTGCTTTGATGAAGCACAGTGCAGTGAAGACTGAAGGATCCTGTTTTTCACCATTTAAAGATGTATGATAGCAACAAAGCTCTATGTTAAAATATTTAACTCGCAGAGAACTTATGGAAATTGTCTATTCAAGCTCAGCAAAGACATTAAATTACCAAGCTGTTCTAGGACAGTTGTGTGTGGAGAAAAGCCAGCAATGCTCCGAGACTGTAACATTACTTACAAAGACTACAGCCTGAGCCTGATTCAGAAGCTTTTTATACAGATCAGCGTGGTGAGCTGCAAAATGTTACCATATCAATTTCTGCAAAACATACTGTGTGTGTACATATAGATATAAAAACCAGGACTTATACACGGCACATTTCCTGCCACATTTTGAATGGCATCTGTTTGTTTAGGTTGCTGAAATATGATAAATAATATTTAGCAACTACTGGTAACGCGACGTTAACAAGATTTAAGAGTATAGCTCTGTCTGTCAAAATGCAGATAAAAGACAAATCCTTCTATCTCAGTGTTTTAATCAGTCAGATCAGGGTTTTGATGAATATGCAAATGTGTCTGTTTATACACTATTTTCAGAGTGAAAGGAAACAAATTCAGTTTCATTATAGAATTAATGGCAGCTCTGTCCTCTAAGATTAATAATTCAAGCCCTACACACATTAAGATGATAGTGCTCTTTCCTCCCACCCTCTGAAGGTTTTACTTTTCTATTTTTTTAATACGCCTTTCCCTTATAATTGTTTGTCCCTCTAATTGGAATGGTTAATAATTAATGCTGGTCCAGGGACATGCAGTGGTCCTCTTCAGAACAAGAACTGCGCTTAACTGACAAAAGGGTTAAAAACTGCTCACTTTTATTAGTTCTGTTTTTACTCTTCCCCATAAGTTGATTTTTTCCTCCAAATTTTATGCCACCATAGGGATCTCAATGGCCTGCTCCAACGCTGGAAGCCTTTTATTTATTCCAGTGCAGGTTATACAGATAATTTCATTCTGATTTTCACAATCAATGCTGGGATTCTTTTTAAAGCCCCAGCTGCTGGGATCAGCAGCCTCCGTAGGAATCATAGCTTTCTTCTTCTGACACACACACTACAAGTTTAGACCAAGTCAAATCTCTGACAACAGATTAAGAATGTGGGACAAGTGCACTAAAAAGTCTGGGAACGCAAAGGTAAACCAAACCAAACCAAAACACAAAGCCACACAGAAAAAAAAACCCAAAGCAACAACAACAAAAAACCAAAACAACAACAAAAAAGCCAAATCAAAACAACAAAAGAAACAAAAAAAACCCAAACAACAACAAACCACAACCAAACAACAACAAAAAAATGAAGAAACCAACAACATTTCAGCTATTATTTTTTAATCTGCAGATTTCTGAGTTGTTATGGGAGTGGCTGAGTCGTGCTTTCCAAATTCTCAAGACAGGCAACATTTCAGAGAAAGGTTATAGCAAAGCGAGCAGAAGTTCAGCCTTACCATTAACCCTCCTTCCTGCACCAGAAGAACTATCACATTTCATTTTCATGTGGCCATTAGGATCTATACTGAGACCACTAACCCCCTTCAATTTCCGATCACCGAAGGGGGCACATTAAGAGGAAATAAAATAGGCAGTTTGTGTAGTTTTGCATTATTTTACCAAGAAAAGCTACATTCTCATTCCAAAGACAACGTATTTTCTTCTGAAGAGAAAAGCTCTTCCAGAAAGACAAATGGACAGACATTTCTTTGATAAATCACATTTCTTCAATAAAGCTGTTTCAGTTTCATCTTTTAGCATCTTCAGAGGTGAACTGATCCTACCTGGCAATCTAACATTGCCTCGCATATCGCAAAGGAAATATCTTATGTGAAATTAAATTAGCATTTGTCTCGATTTCACCGAGCAGGTACGCTACCTCGTGTGTCCTTGATAGCAGTAAAACAAATGTGTGCGTGTGGGTACGTTAGCAGGGATGATGAATTATGCTCTATGAGTATTTAAGAGTAGATATTCATAATGAAGCCTGCTAGCTGGCAAGCATGCCTATTACTTACCACGCTGAGTCCTAGCAACTCTCTGCAGAAGTAGTCCATGTTCCTCCTCTGCAGGTTGTCAAGATAGTGCTGAAGTCGGGTATAGGTGTAGGGGTAGCAGTAAGCAAACTGGTAAGAGTCATCCTCTCGGTCAAAGCAAAAGGCAAATGACATGACATAGTTCTTCCTGTGGTCTGGGCAGCGATAGTAATACACGTTTTTAGAGGGTATTCTTTGCCTAGAAAACAAAAACATATATATACATTGACATAAGTCTAGGTAAAAGGGTAGATGAGATTAGAATTTTCTCTAGAGTAAGTGAAGTGTATGGGCTTGAGCAGCTGAGGAGCTGGCGAGCGGATCCCTGCACTTGGAAGCTCCCGAGCAGCCCGGCTCCGTGTCAGGGGCCTGCACGAAGCACAGCCACCATGTTGGTGTGACAGTCACCACCACGTTGGTGTGACAGTCACCACCACGGCCTTCGCCGGGGCCCAAGCCCACCGAGTCACTGTGGCACGGGAGGGCATCGCACAAGCAGAGAAACCCACTGCAAAGGCAGTTAAGCTCTCCTCCGACTTCGCTCTCAAGCTGCTGCAATCTCAACACCACTGCACAGGCTTCAGCCAAACCTCTGCCTACAGGTCCAATTCACCAGCACAGAGGTAGACGAGGTATAACTAATGCAGGAATCTCAGTACAAGGTGACATTGACAAAACTGCTACTGAAATTCAGGACATGTTTATATTTTTATTAACCTTAATAATCAGGGGCTATATCAACACGTAGGTGATGAACGGAGGACGAGATAAATTCTTGAATATAAAGATCCCAAAACCTAAGGAATAAACTTCAGGTATGGAAAACAGCCTGGTCCTAAAAAAAGGTGAAAAGGGTCCTGTTCCAAATTGTACTGCTGCCCTCCTCAAGAGTTCTGGCCTATCTGACGTGACAAAAATGAATCTACATGATGGTAAATAATTTTAAGAGACATTTATACCATTGCTTATCAAGCTGCTATCTGTTTCGGAAAGAGCAAATGTCTATCTGCCATCTTTCACCCAACTTCATTCTGTTATTTCTCCACAGAAATAAGGAATATTTCATAGGTGGGTCAAAAACTTGTTCTATGGACTAGAGATGTTCAATATTTCTACTTGTACCCATTCTTCATTTCATAGCTGGATTTTCAAGTTTTATTTACAGAGGAGATTCTCTAGTCATGCCATGCACTTGTAATTTGATGTAACTAACTTACCAGTCATGTTTGGCAACAAAGCACTATGGCCCTGCAGACTCTATAACTGATTCAATTACCCAACATTATAAACAGGTCTCATCTAATGATTGGAGCAGATCTCAGCTGAACTAGGATCATGGTGAGGGAAAACATAATAAGATTTACAGACATAGCAATAGTAATGTGCCTCTTTGTAATCGTTCCGAGAAGCTGATCTACTGCAGAGCATCAGTTTTGGCCTTTCATTGCTAACATGAAATAGAGCACAAAAACCTCTCATTATGCAGGAGTACGTGTTTGCCAATTAGCAGCAGTTAAGGAGTCTGATCAGCAAGACTCAGGATCTACAAAGAGAAACAGAAAGGAATTGAGATGTTCTTGACAAAGTACAATAAAGAGCCAGTGATGCAGTTAATTAGACTTGAGATAAGAATTTATTTGCCCCTTTTATTGCCCTGGTTCTTGAATATTCAGGGCCTCAAGAATTCACTTCAGCATTTTTGGTTAAATAAAACACTGGCTTATCGTGCTGATCTGAAAATTATTTTTAAGCCACAAATATGAAGGACGGAAAAACAATTATTTTAATTTTTCTTAAAATTATTAGCAAGGGAAAAATGCCACCAGCAGTCTGCATGCAGTACCCAAACCTAATAGGTTTCTCCAGTATCTTAACATATTTCTATCATTCGCCCTTACTCTGGAGTGCTATAGGACATCCCTCATTTGATCTCAAATCAAGCAGATGATATGGCAGTGGGTAAATGTATTCCAGTTCCCAGATCTCAAACCGTAATGCAAGTTTAAACAGTATGTTGCTGAGTTGTTGAACTTTATTTGTTTCCAAATTAGCACGGGAGAAATAATAAAGGACAAGCTTCACTCTATGCTATAAAAATTTCATGTAAAATGAGACCAATAGGAAGAAACTCAGGATTTTTGAAAGGCTAACGCTAATTGAAATTCATCTGCCGATACTTAATGTTTAAATGACACATAGTTCTCCTTGGTTCAATAACTTTGTACTTTTAAGCAAGTTGAAGACAACTTTGTTAATGTATTAAAGGCACTTTTGATATTTCATTCCCTTTCCCCTTCATTATAGAAGCTAAGCATCTGTTTTATTATCCACTTTGACACATCACTTTATGGCTGCATTTGGCTATTATGGCTAATCTTGATGTCTAGGACATCTGGTATTGACATTTCACTATCTGGTGTCTGACACAACAGCAGAAACCATCCTCAGTTCCTAGGTTTAAATTCACTCTCCCAGGGCAGAAAGTGCCCAAACTCTTAATTCAAACTGTATCTTCCAAAAATAATTATAATAGTACTCCTGTCACTGCTAATCTATTTTTATCTCTCCTAGCACTTTGTCACTGCTAATCTATTTGTGAGTCATATAGAGAAAGAGAGTTAGTGTTTAGATACCAACAACACATCTTTACACACAGGAGCCTAATCAGATTGAGATCTTATCAGGGAATTAAAGGGGGGGGGGGGGAAGCAGAGAAAAAAAAAAAAAGGAAAGAAAAGAAAGAAAAGAGACACAGCGCTAGATATCACCAACTGAGTTTTTGATAACGAAAAGACATTGCTCAGTTCTTGAATTAACCTTTGTGTCCTAGACGCACTATTGTTTACTCTTTCCCTTTTTTGTTCTATGCCTTCTGGAAAAGGACACCCACACACTGTGGCAGCAGCTGCTCCTATTAATTTAAAGCTATTACAAAAATTAAAATTAAACCCAATTACTTTGGCTGGTTTATAGCAGGGGAACGGCTTAGTCTGATTGTTCCCTCTGGTTATGGACAAAAACAATATTCCTACCTACAGGCAGCTGCCAGTGGAATACTAATGCATCTAGGGCCTGGCAGGAACAGATTCAGAATGCAGAGTCTAACTGCATTTCTTACTAGAGAAAAAACATCTTATCATGGATCGGCAGAAACGCACCAACTTCCTACTCTGGAAGTCACGACGAAGCCGATTCGTAGTTAAGAGGTAGCAAAGCAAAACGCTGGTGGAAAGCTCAACGTTCAGATGTGTCATTTTGCATTTGCAGGCAGCACACGCTAAGAAACCACCCTGCTCCCTGGTACCCAACTGCCCGGGTTTCGGCACTTGGGAATGGTTCTTTAAAGGAGAACCACCCCAATTCTGAGCACGGCCACAGAGCGGGAGGATGCAAGCAACCGATCCCCAGCCTGGTTCTAGCAATGTGTTTACAGAAACGCAGCTTGGTATTTTACATCATTTCAAAACAAACTCAGACCGCCTAGGCTTAAAGATACACGCAAAATTACTGCTGTCAAAGGAAGAAGGAAGCAGAGAGACGAAGATCTTATCTCTGTTTTGACTCCTGTAGTCTAGTGCCAGTCAAAGGCTTGAGCCAGTGGGTTTGAGTGTCCTCTATCTGACAAGGTAGCGCTCCCGACCCAGCAGATTTGTTACTCCAAGTGGGAATGTACATGTGCTTGTCTGTTCCTATACGCCTGCTACATTGCAGTCTGGAGTCAGGACATTGATTCTGTTTTGGCAGCATGCAATAACATCAGGTTTGTCAGTTTACAAAAAAACTGGAGTCCTCATTCAGCCTTAAAAACCTGCTAAGTTCAGAGACCCCAGGATTTTAGTCTTTGCTATTACAACAGGCATTAAGGGGTATAACTGGGCTTTTAAAATTTCATCCTATGTTTCAATTCTGAACATAATTTTAGTCTCAGCTCTAATAATTCTGATCTTAAAGGAAAACTTTATTATCTGCTCTGCCTTTTATTTCTTTTCCTACCTTATTTCCTTTTGAAAATGTGAAGTTAATCAAGACTTTGGGGAACAAACACTGGGGTGCAGTGGGGGTGCTGCTGTGTGGCATCTGTTCTTTAAGTTCTAAATACACAAGAGTGCTAATCCAATCCTTTTGTGCTACCACAACACAAATAATTGGAAAATAACAGTCTTTGGAGTGCCTTCCCCCCTTTATTGCATGACCAAAGCAGGGAACTCTTGCCCAGCCAAACTCCCAATGACTTTAATGAGCAGCCTAAACAGTCCTTGGACCGCTTTTAATATGGCACTCATGAGGTAATTATTCAGTTCCTTGCCTCTACAGGATTAGGTTAGACACATCAGTCAGTACACTTCAAAGTAAAATGATGATCTTTGGAGGAAAAACAAAAAGCTGCAGGTGCTGTAAAAGATCAATGGCCAAAAGAAAAATTAAGTGATCTGACTTGTAGAGAAATGCTCAAGTGAATCTGATTGCAATGTAGTGTTAGCTGTGGTGACACACTGTGGTGATCATTTTCAATTGCCATCAATTTGCAGATGTTGGGATACAACTTAACGATTTTACAAATTTCCAGGCTTCTGTACCTGATTCAAAGGGGTAGACCTGACTCGCAACCTCAGAGGAAATTCAGCCTATATTTTGAATAAATTTGAAGCACACAACCGGACTCCAACTGAACTTTGGAAAATAATCTTCAGGTATTTACTGACACTATCTAAAATACTCCATCGACTACTCCATTCTTAAGGCTGGATGTGCCTGTTTATTAGCTGCAAGAAATCCAAGAAACTCTGGAGAAAAGACAAAGAATTGTAAATCATGCACTGCAAACTTCTGGGAGGCAGCCCTTTCAAACTCCAGGCTTTACTGACTTGTTTCTCTGTTAGTCTAAGCCATTATTTTTCTTCTTGCTTATTCTTGTTGACAAGTGGAGCTGACCATCTTCAAAAATTCCTAGCTTACTTGTGACAAAAGAAGTTTGTAGGGTTTTTTTTCTTGCACATAATTTTATATTTGATTCACAGAGCATGGAGTGACAGTGAATATGTCGGATGGTGTTAAATATTTTCTACAGATAACTCAATGGGTTTTGGCACAGCTAACTCAGTTTCAGACCCTGCCAAACAAGTCCTGCTTTTATTCTTGCTAACATACATTAGGATGTTCTGCAAATATTTTTATTATTTTTAGCCGTCTGCTCTGTACCCCAAGGTTTTCCTTCTCTACCAACACCTTGTTTCAAGTATAAAGATCAAAACATTTTGTAATGCAATGGCATCCATAAAAATCAGGAAATGTACACATTAAGCACATAACTTTACAGGGGTGACGTTAGTTAAAATAATTAAGTAATCTCTATGAAGATTGCTAGGGAATTCAAATAGTGACCTGTACAAAGGTTGCTTGTAAATTCTCTGCATTCTTTACCTCTTCAAGGGGAAAACACTGAAGGTTTACTATTCCCCCCCCCCCCCAATATGTAATTTAATAATTTAGCAGTAAGAAGGCAAGGTTAACATATTTTTTTGAGAATTCTTGTCCTTTAAATGCTTGTAACAAACACGGTAAAACTTCAGCAGTACCAAGTACCAGCACCAGTGCTACTCTAATGTGGCATACAATTTATTTTTTAAAAAAGACCTGCCTATCAGATGAATCAACGCTATCAGCTGCCACTAAGGTAGCCAAAATAGCCTGGAAGCACTTTACTATTGTTTGTTGTATTGAAAGCCAACACCTAGAAACAGATACACAGGAGCAAATGTTTTGAGAACAATTCCCTACATTCCATAAGCGCTTCGACACATTCAGGGGACAGTTGCCAAGAAAGGTTTTTAACAAAACTGTGCCTTCAACACAGGGCAGTGTTCTGCAAGGGAAATTCAGTGCTGAGGAGAAACAATAAATGGAAAACAGCAGAGAGAAGCGTCCTTTGTCCTGCATATACAGAATACCTTACAAAGATGTGGTCCTTGCCCACAGGCCAGTGTTCTAGGTCCTACAAGAATAACAGTACCAAAACATAATGAAACCATACTACCTAAAAGCAGCAGAAGTCATTATTCCTAAAAGTGGATGCTGAGGAAAGGAAGCACAGTGAAGCAGTATGGAAATGTCCCTGCTAGCAGATCATGATTAAGAGATATAAAGCAAGGCTGAAAACCTGGTCCTGGGGTTTTCTGGCAGAAATGAAGTCATCATCCTTCAATTCACTAGAATAAACATAACATTGTGAAGGGGATCATTGCTAAATTATGAGCTGGCAGGAAATAATTTCTGAAATTACTGAATTACTTCTTAAGCAGCTTCACATAAGACAGGTCAACACTGCAACTCCCAAAGGAAGGGCTGTTTCAGTTTCTTGAAACCCTAATGTGGTTTTGTGGGAGAAGGTTTTCTTCAGTGTTGTCCATCACTCATTTGTCTATCTCCTCTAAACATAAAACATGTTCACAGAGCTCCAGATTTGGCACTGTGTCCTCTGTTGACAAAACACTTGAATACATCTTAGGGGAGCTGTCTGCTGGTAGTGAAATTAAAAATCTTTTGTGAGCAGGAGTTACGAGCGGTGTCTCCAGTGGACAAGCAGCCAATTTCCTTCTTTTCTCCCTCTTCCCTTGCCATTATAACCAAAGCTATACTCCCTCCTCCATCTTTTGTTTATTCTGTCCAGTTGCTACAGCTTATACTGCAGTGACTTTCCTCTGAAGAAGCAGTTCCAATGCTGCAATTATGCTACAGAAACTCTCTTTTAAACTGCAGGGATAATGAATGGTGCTGATTTTTTCTGCTGTCGAAATATGATTTGCCTACTGACCACAGGTGTTCCAGCCATGTATTTGTTCAATAGCAATCTCTCCATTGAGATTATAAAAGAAAGAAGAAAGAAGGGAGAAAAGCTGACTTTCCACAAAATACTCAAACAAGAAAACAGTAAAGTTAGCCATAAATGTGTTGTGATCTTCTGAAGACATCACGTATACAACAGAAGGATGCAGAAACCAGCATCTCTGTCCTGAAATGCAGCTACCAGGGGAAAAAAACAAACATAGGGTCTAATTTTTATTTTTTTTTTAAATACTAAAACTGGCAAATGAGAATTTCTGAAAAAGCAGAACATGGTAAGGTAATGAAAGAGAGAAGAAACAGCATCTCAGAATGCTGCACCACTGCAGTTCCAGTTTGGAACATGCAGAAAGGAAAAATACCCTTTGGAAGTGATCGAGAAAGAGTAGCCACAAATACTGTCAAAGAAGTGGTGAGATTTTAAAGAATTAAGCCAGCATGAATAATGTTCTACTAGGAAAAAGGTGAGGGCAGGAAGTGTTCCACTTCAGCATATAAACCTGAAAACCACCCAGAAATGTCTGTCCTAGCTTTGACCTACACCAGACTCTCTGGCCCTAAAAGAGCAAGTCCATCGACAACATCAGGAGACAGTTTGAATATGTTGACATCAATGACAAAATAAGGATGTAAAAACCAGAAGAAAGTGAATCACTGCCTGGATCAGAAAGGAGGATAGGTTAGGAGGCTGAAAGAAGGAAACAAGACTGGCCCAGCACAAGCATACTAGCTTCAAATTGGCCAGAAACAAGGTAATAGAATGACTTAGAATAAATTACCTTTTAGGCTTTTCTCTTTCCTACTATCTTTGAAAAAAAGCTATGCATGAGAGAATCATTCACTGGACAAATTTTGGGACAGGCTGCTTAGTGAGAAATAGTTTATTCCTATTCCAAATCTCTTCAAAATGGGTTTCTTTCAGTCAGATTTTTCTCCAACAGTCAGTTCAAAGGAATTTGAAAGGATTTCGCTCAACAACTTACCCACTAACACAGCATTTTAGTGTCTTCATGTCCAAATTCAGCATTTTACTCCAGTATTCTTTCCTGTCCATTATAATCTGATAAACAATCACCCCAGATTATGTTGACTGGGAAAAACACACTTACAGAAACATACAGGCTCTAAAACTGAGTCCTGACAATGTTTGGAGCACATGTTGGCCTGGGAGTGAGAGACCAATCTCAAACTCCAGTCCCTAAACTGCACTACCAGTAGACCACTGGGTCAGCTCTAATAGCCTCTTAGCCTCAATTACCTAATTAGCCTTTTCTTCGCTCTCCTCTTCTCCCTTTCCCATCTGTTCGTCTATTCCCACCACTGCCTGTTCTTCTGCAAGAATAATTTTTAAAATCTATGTTAACTTCATTTAGGTTAGTCTCAGGTGACTTCTCCTCCACGCAAGAATAATTTATAAGTCTCATAAGAGCCCCAACCTGAGGAATTATTTCAGCAACATCTGATTTCTGAAATCCACGTTTAAAATGTTGAGGATTTCACCAAGTTGAGATTGTTAATTTGTGTCATTTTGATGCGAATGTCGACCAACTACTGAGGGAAGAAGAATGGATATGAAATAGATTTTTTACCAATTGTAGCTTTGTTGATACTGAGCTGTGCTTAGTTAGAGCTGAAACCCTCTGGAAGCCTTGGCCTTCCCAACGTATATTATTCCTGATACAGATCAGAGCATCTCTGATAGTAGATGATGTATGAGCAGGGTAAAGACAAAAGAAAACAGGAAATTGTCATCATGGATCAGACTTTGTTAGCTGGGCAAACTTACCCATAATATTATGCTTTATCCTATCGCCTGTCTCCACGCAATGAAGACTGAGTTCAGTAATTCATTTTTAATGTCCCATTTCTTACGCCTTCTAGCACCTTGTTCACTTTTTCTACAATAATAGCATCTCAAATAGCTTCTGTTATGGAACTGCCAACAGCAATGTTCAAGTTTTTTCCCTTCAGATAGAGGATAAGATTTTTTCTGTGGTTTCCTCTACGTATTAACTTCTCATTTATTGGGACTGAACCTTCTTTATCCATCCGAGTAACTTGTTTGGATCACGCAGAAGTTTCTAACAGTGTGTTACTGGCTTAAATTACTTAAGTGATTACATCATTTGTAAGTGTTGCCACCTAATCCTTCACCTCTCTCCCCAGATCATTAATAAATATATTTAGCATATGACCTGGTAGATAACTTTAAGAAATGCAGCTGCTAGCCTTTTACTGTGATGAAAACTGACCACTTAGCCCTCTCTGCCTTTTTGTTTCCTTGTCTGGTTTTGATCTATGATGATACTTGCCCTGTCACCATATGTGACTGCTTAGCCTTTGTAGCAGTGTCCTGTGACAGACTTTGTCACAAGCTTTTAAAAAGTCAAAATACATTATGTCAGACAGCTCGCCTCATAGGCCTGCTAGCTGAAACCTAAAGGTGAAACATTCCCAGGAATTCCCAAGGGGAAAGTTCACCTTGGCATCCCATGGAGTCAAAGGGAGATACACAGCAAAGGCTCGTGGGCAAGCCAGAGACATCTTCCTTCGGCACGTACTGCAATCATAATTTCGAAGGACATTTCTGTTGCAAGGGGAGTTTGCAACAGAAACAGCTCTCAATCGTGGAGAAAATGTAAGGAAGTTTAGGTCAACTAAATGTCCACGGCAATCAATCCAGGGAGAGCATTTAGCACCAGAATACAATGGTTACACCCTTTAAAAATAAAAGAAAAAAAAGAAAGAGGAGAAAAGGAAGGAGGTGAGTTCATCCCATCTGCAAGATACACAAGTGCTAGAAGCTGCTGAAGCTCCTTCTATGAACTGAGAGCCTGTGCCTGATTGTCAGCCCTGTCCTTACCCTTCCAAGGGCTGAAACAACAAAACCTGTCAGCAGAGGGGTAGGAACTAAAAGGAGAAGTGGGTGAGTGCCCCAGATTGCAGAGCACCCGGAGCCATGGCTGCAGAGCAGTGTGTGTGGCTAGCAGGGAAATGTCTGGCTGGAGAAGGGAAGAGCAGCGACCAGAAATGATCCCATCAGGCTGGCAGAGCTTCAGCCTGGCTCCGCTACCCAGCGATACTTGCTAATCTCAAACAGCAAAGAATGTCGGTGAAAACCACTCAAGGGCCTTGATAGATTAAAATATTGTTACAGTCATACCTCAGGAACTGGTGGTTGTTATCCTGAGCATCCAGCTCGTCAGATTCTTTTTAATTATTTTTTTTCCTCTGTGGTTTTTGTTTTGTTTTTTTTTTAAACATTGTTTATTTTACAATCTAATTCATTCCTGTGAGTTGGGAAAATTATCTCTCTGAGCACCAGTAAGCTCCAGCCTGGTTTCTGGGAAATGGATGATGTCAGTATGTTTGCAGTGATCCCTTTCAATTCAGACCTGGCCCTTGCTGCTGTCAATCAGGTCTGAGAAAGGGTTATCTTCTCTTTTTCATTCTCCTCTCTTGCTTAGGTGGCTGTGAGTGGGCACTGTCAGAGGCAGGGTGCTGGGCCCCAGGGAATTTTGGTCTGATCCACTATGGCCATTCCTATTCCTTTTTATGGGCACATTCACAGAGTTCTAAGCAATGTAGTGAGACGTGATTTTTCTTTGCTGGAGCTGCTCTCATTAAAGTCTCTCACATCATGATCTTCCAGGTGTTTTATTATTCCCTTTCAAATCCTTGTTTCGACCATTTGCAACGTGCAGATGTAATGCTTACTGGTCTAAATATAGGACAAACCCCAGATACTGCCAACCCTCTGGAAAAGAACTCGGTTTTAATGAGAGTGCATATCTTTGTTAGTAGTTCTGCTAATTCATTCCTAAGCTTCTTCAGAATTCTTTTATACATAAATCATGTGGGGCTGATGATTTACTGCTTTTTGATTAATCAATTTGCCCCATCTCCTCCATCTCTGATAGTGCCTCATCTTTATTCCCAAATAAAGAGTAGGTCTTAAGATAGGAATCTCCAAAATCTTGTTTGCTATAAAGACTGATTTATGATGTAGAACCACCTGATTTGTTTTCATGAAAGCACATCATTTTAAAGCACATACAAGATGCGACGTGAGGGCAAATAATTTAAATTCAGCATTACAAAGTTTTTATTTTTTCCCTAGGCTACACATCTTGCACATACAGAAGTTTTACGCTCTGATCTCCTCCACAATGCCTCTTTCCTAGGTAGATGTTGTGCTTAGGAACATGGTTTAGTGGGTTTTGATAGGGCTGGGAATAAGGTGGGACTTGATGATCTTGGAGGTGTCTTCCAGATGAAGCTATTCTGTGATTCTATTTCCACCTTCCTCCATTAAAAACCTACTTTATGACATCGTGCTGTTCTTGGGTGCCTCAGAGTGGCTATCTCCGAGGTCACCTGCATTTCTCCTGCTGCAGGAAGAGTCTGTAGGTCTCACATTTATTCCACATCCCAGCACATGGCATGCTGTTAGCAATGGCAATACTGCATTTCCAGGGCTCAACTTGTGCTGTGCAGACCTGCCTTGTCTGTCCTTCCCTTATCCCCTTCAGAGACAGCACTCTGAGCTATCAATATTAACCACAGGGCAGGGGGGGAGAAGCCTGGAAGGAAAAGTCTCACTTTTCTTAGCTAAAAGGGGAGCAACAAATATGGCAAGCAGGGGGGTTGGACTAGGTGATCTTTCTAGGTCCTCTCCAACCCCTAACATTCTATGATTCTATGAACGCACATGTGCAACAGGACTTCAGTGATCTGGCTCACAGCCCCAGGGCTACTGTTTTGCATGTGCCCTGGCCCCCCCAGCTCTACTGCATGCTGATCTCGATCGCTCTCCCCACTGGATGCAGCTCCAAGAAGAAAACACATAGAAGGCCACCTAGGCATTAAAAGTCTTCTTAAAAACCTTGTTACTTAAATTCTTTGCTATCTTATTCACAGTGGTCTTTTTGCCAGCTGGTACTAGTTCAGAAATAACCTGCGAGAGCTTTCTTCCCCAGGAAATAGAGATAAACCCAATGCAAAGGTGTCGGCCTCGGTCTACAGGGGAAATAAAACACAATTGCTTCCTTCCCTCTTTTCAGACAGTCCTAGTTGCTGACCCACAGAGCAGTATTGATCGAAGAAGAGACTAAGTATCCTGCCCTCTCAGTCACTTCTTTCTTATGGTACACATGGAAACGTGCAAGCAGAGGGAAATAGCTGAGAGCCGAGGGACCAGGCAGCCAGAAGCAGTTCCACACACATGGGATTTCTCTTCCTAACCACAAAGTCAAAAAAACCGAGATGCTGCAGTGGTTGGTGCTGTTGAAGACAGGAGAAAATGAAAAATGGTATGTGTTGCACTAATCTTGTTTTTCCAAACTGTATGCGTGGCATCAACCAGGCCACTCCAATTTTTCACAGTAACAGCTCCAGCATCATTTTTTTTTGATAGCCCTTAAAAAAAAAATAAACAAAAAAAATCAAGAGTCATTTTAGGAAAAGCCTGTGGGGTATTTTTTTCCCCTCTACCTGAACAGTCAGTGTCACGAAATGGAGCAACTGCAATCCTTATGCATATTTTAAAGTACTGTCCCACTTCACCGTGCTGAGTTTGTTTAGACTACACGAGCATTACCTCCTCTAACCTCTTCTGCAATATAACTAGACATGATGGCAAGGGGAAGGGGAATTTGTTAAATTACACAAAGTTTTATTTAGCCTTGAAAGACTCTTCACAGTCTCTTGCTGCTAAAGGTAATGACAAAGTTCTAGACACTTTCCTTCCTCTTTAGGCTGTTACAAAACATAGTGTGAGAATGTACACACTGCTCACAGGTCAGCGAGGAGGCTGATACACTGGGAGAGCATGGCAAGTACTGTAAATGCAACCTGACTCACAGCATACAAGCCAGTGATCACTAACGCGATGTAGAACTCTGCATCTTGCCAATGGAAGTATACATTTCCTGAAAGCACAGGAAAAAAATCAATTTAGCAACAGGAGACCCTCTCCCCTCCTCGTCCCTCAAAAATTCTTTGAGCTCAATCTTCAGCAAACTGTGGGAAGAGGTATGGAAATTTATAGCAGGTAGTTTGAGCTTCAAGTGACATACATAAGCACCCGAGAAAACTACGTCTACAATGATTTCTAGGCACACACACCCTAAGGCTCCAGAGAGGTTACTCTTAAAATCATTGTTCAAATGTTTGCATTTCCAGAGCCTAATCAATGAGATTATCTAAGCAGTTATCTAGTTGCTACCCCAGGCTCATAATCACATATTGCCAATACTATGAAATAAGTGTGACACCATAAATTTTAGATGTGGAAAAAGTGGGCAGATAAAACCCAAAAAGAGAGTCTTAGGTCACAGTCTCTAATGATAAAAAAAAGGAAATATAGAAAAGATTCCGAGATGCTGGGACAGACATCTGTGCTTCTCAATATTTCCTGCACTGATAAGCGCTAACAACTCTGAAATGTAATTTAAATACCATGTTGTACATAGAAGGCTTCGGTGAAAACAAAATGCTATCAATTCTATCAGCTTTGTCCTTCTGTTTTGCAAATGAAATATTAGCAGGTATCAGCAACGCTCCTCGGTTTTACACTGCTCCTACCATCAGCATGTTAGACCACTCTGCATACAAAACACTAACCTAGAGAGCAACCAGTAGGATTGTCATGGCATTTTACTTTTATTTGAGATCAGATTTCCGGCGAATGATTTTACATGTATCCCAGGAACTCATCTGTTCCACAGTTCTGAAGATTTGGCCCAAATACTAACACTGATTTTAGACGAGTTAGGCTTTGTCGGACTGGCACTCATGATAAAAGTAAGAGTCTATGCTACAATAAGGCTGAGGTACTGAAACAAAGTGGCTCAAAACCTTCCTAATAATGGTTAGATAAATAAATGCTTAGATAAATAAAACAGGCAGATACAAAGGAGAGAAAGCAACACGTGGAATACAAAGAGTTTAGTAGGCAAGCTGTCTTCAAAATGCTCCAAACACTGTGTATCTCCAGGAGAAACACAGGACATTTGTCAAGACACTTGTAGGAAGTATTTGTAAGAGTACTTGACATAATTTATACATCTACCACCTTAAACACACAAATGGTGAGAAGGGAGGTTGCAATAACTTCTAATATTTAAAGGCTTTCAAAAGGAGTCACTATTTCCTGTCTGTTGCTTTTTTAGGCTATACCAAGTAGCAAACATTGTCCCTCTGATCTTTAAATGGGACATGAACGTACTGAGGTGTTACCTATACACATATATGTTAGCTATTCTAGCTAGCATTTTAGGTAATTTAGCCATATAATACTGAAGACAAAAGGTATTTTCACTGTAATATGGAAAATTTGATGCAGACACGTGCACTGAATTTAAAATATGACACAAAGCCATAACTTGGCATACTCTGTAAGAGTGGTTTGAAATGCTTATAGAAGACTTCACATCAATCTTATTTCACCTACAGTTGTACATGAGCTTAGCTTTAAGCAGATGTACAATCCTGCTGAATGCAAACCACAGTTTTAAACAGGATTCACAAAGTAGGGTTAAGCATTAACAGACAGGAAAGTAGGTGCTGTTTCCTATTCCATTAATGACTATAAAGATTGAAGCATGGGGGAAAAGTATATACTGAAAGGTCTTAAATGTTAACAGCTAACTTTAGAATAAAAAAACAAAAATTATTTTCATGTATTTTCATACATTATTTATATATATAAACATACATATGCACTATTTTATGTCCCACATCTCTAAAAATGAAGATATAAACAAAACAAAAGCTCTTGAAATAAATTTACCCAGGTTAGAACTGAGAAAAAAATACGAGAAATATTACATCATATAGCATTTTCAAGTGGATGTGATCATGGTCATACCTTTCTGAATTCCTGTCATTAAACTCGACGTTCATTAACCATGAGGGCCTGGCTAGTTAAACCATTTAGAGCAGATGTAATACAGGGTCTAGTACCCAGTAATGCTAATGCAGATAATGTGAACCTGCAATCTTCCCGCTGTCCACATCACCGGAGACTCCCATCAGGAGATGAGAGGGCCTGCTTTGTGTTTGCCCCATGCTGACTGGGGCATGTGGACACGTGTTCGCAAGGGAACTGGGGGAAAAGGCCAAGCTATTCTCATAACTCAAGCAAACCAAATGTAAATGCAACTTTAAATGACAGCTCAGTTTGCACGGCTGCTGCTCTCGACCAGTTTCTAGCCTTCATTCATTAGAATACAGTATGGCTTTAAATGACACAACACAGCCATCTCACAGACAACCATTACAAAAACTGCCTATCACTGATATTATTTTAAAATTACTAGGATTAAATTCAAAACAGACAATATAAATGGATGCATTAAAACCCCCAAAAGTAGAGTTTTAAATTGAAATTTCAAACACTGGAAGGGAAATTAAATGACCTCGTGAATCCATAGGAATAACACACCCACCAACAATAACCCAGTGCTTTGTTTCACAACTATCTGCCCAGTGCCTGACTGGCTGAAGGCTCTGATCTGTCAGATAAAGCACCATAACTCACCATTTACCCCACTGACACAGCCACACAGCACACAGGATCTGCACAATCTTCCGAACCGTGGAGGAGAAACGCAGCAAATCCCGAAAAGAAGCCCAAAGGAAACGCTTGTAAATGCAACATTTCGTACCTCCTGCCTGATGGCACAACAAGATCTCTCTGACAGCTGCCCGAGAGAGTGCTAACGGAGCTGGCAAATTCAAGAGAGATAAGAAAGGCAGAGCAACATTGCCTATTAGAACAGGTTGAACTGGAAAAAGCAAACAAGTCCAGTCAGAAGAGCTCAGGGGCCTTAAAACTTTCTGCTTTTCCCACCTTAACCAGTTCGTTTTATAAAACATATCACCTTTAATCCATGTCCACTTCATAATTGAACATACTTGATAGAGGTTAGCTATGCCTTTGATTCCTTCTCAGTCTCTCCCAAGCAAACACTTCTGAGCGACTCATCTTACATCTCCACTCTTCCCAGAGTCACGTCTCATGATTTCCTCCCGCTTCCTTCCACCACCATAACACATTTCATCAGCAATAAAAGCAAAAACCTACCCCAGGCTTCCCTTTGGGAGCCACGGCCATGAGAAAAGTGCAATGATTTAGAAGACCATCTTAAAATCAGAGGTGCAATCTATTTACACACACCTCACAATCAGAGTGCAGACTTTACATGCAGCTTAAAACTTGGCACGTCCCCTAGATTGTTAGGCCACATTCCCCAGTCACTGCTCACTTTGGGACTGCTGCTCCTTTGAAGATTCTGACTCTCACTTCTCCCTCCCAACCTGCAAGAGGAGCACTTGAAACACCTCGCTAAATCATCCATGGTTTGGGTTTTTTCTTCCTCTTTCCCCTTGAAGACAGAACATTACTGGTTTCTGAGGGACACTTGTACTGACACACATGGCAGACTGGCATCCCCAACTTCAGTGCTTGCAGGCATCACTAAGTAAGATACTAAACCAACCTAAACAAACAGAAGTTGAAACAATAGTAGCAAAATTCAAGACCTCTTTTCTATTTCCCACTGTCTCTGGCAGCCTCACGCCCTGCAAATACTCATATATTAGCACCTAATTATTTGTATTTTATCTCAGAGAATGAGAATGTTCCTATCAATACCTTGCTATATCTCATAAGCCTTTTAAGACCGGTTTCAGGCATGTAAAGAATAATGAAAAGTTCAGAAATTTATTTTGATTTCCTGCAATATGCTACCCAACAGTTTTCTGTTGTGTTATATGACCTTTCTGCCTAGCTAGTGTTTTGCTATTGATTTTAATTACTCAGTTTAATTTACTGCATGCCAACACAAAGCTGTTTACTCCTACTTGCCAAAATGTTGTCGTAGTCTCCCAGAGGAGGGCAAAATGAGAAAGCTGTATATGTTTTACAGTTACATGCTATTCATTATAAAGAATTTAATAGACTCACTTCATATAAATGTCAGCGCTCTCACATGTAGCCACTAAACACACCAAAACAACACACAGAAAGGAAAATGCTATGCCAGTCAGAGGAGAAGTAGAATATAAAAGCCTTAATTTCTGAAAAGCTTTGACTGGAAGCGGTTTAGATTTTCTGCTTTGCCATTCTTCTCTGAACAAGGGAGGGAGTCAGGACCATATGTTCCCCTTCTGCATAAAAAAAATCATGGACAGAAACAACTGAGTCCTAGAACCACACAATGATCACAGATGCAGGTAAATTCTACATTGCCCTGCAATCCAAATGTTTAACGGGAAAGAGGGAATGCTAATTTCTAACTCCTCTGTGTTTCTCTTCTTGCCTCCCATCACAGAAATGAACAGTAAAAACCACTTTGTGAGAGGATCCTACAGCTATTAGCAGAACACTCCACCAAGAGAAATTACCTTAGTATAATGGAAGTTGGCAACAGTGGCTGATGAAGGAAGCTCACTTCTGGGGTAAGAGCCCAGCCCTTTCACCCAAGCAGCACACTTCTCAATCCAGTTACTCTGTGAGTAGACAGCCCAGATAAGGAAAGGAGGGCTGGACAAAGTCCCAACAACTCTCTAAGAGGTAGTTTTTACTTTACTTTGGAAAACCTGTATATAGGTATAAAAACCTTTTTTTCCCCTCAGGATAAAGAAAAGGCAATTTCAAGATCCTCATACCAACTCAGGATATATCTGCTAGACATGCACATTTACACAGAAACAGGTAATTTATTTCCCACGTGCTTATTTTGAAATCTGTTTTCACTCCCTCTCTTTCTCTGATCCCTTGCCATAGAATCCTATTGTACTGGGAATCTGGACACCAAAGAAATTGCCTCAACGTGCTCCACTGAGGAATGAGAATGATTTTTGGTGCATTTTACTGTCATCAATTCAAAGTGTGCATTACAGTGACTAAGTTCCATGATTTTTAAACACTGAGGTATCTACCAGCTCTTTGCTTTCAACTACGTTTAAAAAAATTGGACCAGCTGATGATAGACCTCTATTATAAAAACTTCACCAACTTTGCTCTTGAAGAAGGGTAAGATCTTTGGAGAGAGCTGAATATCAAGATGATACATGCTAAGAATATGAAAATTCCCTATTTGGCTATTTTGTTTACAATCTGAGAGTGAATCTCCTGCAGAACTTTGAAAACTGTCCTTTGAATTAGGAAAAATACTAAAACCATTAATTTTTTATACTGCTTTGTATTTGTTTATTGTGGTTTTATGTTTACTACAATATCCTCCCAAAATTAGAGATTTTAACCTGAGACTCTCACGTCTATAAAGTATTTGTCTAATGTCAGCCTCTCAAAACAACACTTGTTCAAAACTGTAATGATTCATGATGAAAATATGCATAGTTTAAATATTTCTTACAACCTTGATGTTAATCATAAATTGAACAAGTCTTCTCTAAAATCTAGGCTTGTGTTTGCTCAACGCAAGGACAGATTTTCTTGAAAGCTTCTATAAATCTACTGAGTTGCAAAGAAGCAAGAAAGGTTACCATTACTTTGTTAATCTTCCATTGTATTTTGTAGAGATGAAAGATCAAAGTGTTGGGTTTTTTTCTGGGAGACTCTTCCTTACAACACTGGCTGGCAGTTTAGAGCTAAATCTACAAAAAATGGTCAAATCTAAATTAAGTGTGTCTGTCTGCTGTCCCATAATTATAAAGGGTAAGACACCTCTGAATGCGAAGCAGCAGAATATGCCAAGGACAGGGGTGATTTCATCTGTTTTGTTCCTCTACAGTCATGGCATCATAGGATAATTCAGGTTGGGACGTACCTCAAGAGGTCATCAAATCCAACTTCCTGCCCAAATCAGGGTCAGCTATGAGATCAGGCCAGGTTGTTCAGAACTTTATCCAGTCAGGTCTTGAAGAATGCCGGGGATGGAGGCTGCACAACCTCTTTAGGCAGCCTTTTCCAATGCTTGACTGAAAGTTTTAACTATGAGGACAGTTCAGACCTTGGAGTTACAAGGAGTTGTCTCCTGCCTTGTAGGATTCACAGCCCTACACAGTAGCATGGGATTAGATATTTTGCACTCCAAGCAGAGGCTGGAGACTATTCCTTTCCTCCAACATGCAGACACTAGAGACAGTGGCAGTGGCATTTCTTACGCATTGTATTAGTAGTTATGTTAGTAGTTAGAAAATTCACCCAGGCTGAAGGAAACCTGTTATGATTCTCACCTCTGCCCAGGAGGTCTCTTCCAGAGGACAGATTAACCAGCCTGCTGTTGCCTGGGCTTTGACAGGAGAAGCCTCTGTTCTTATATACATGGTTCCTTTTTTACATGATATGATTAGGAGATTCGTTGGATAAGAGAGGACTCAACAGCCCAGTGAAGATCATCTGCACAGGGAGACCTTCAAAAGGCTCTCTCTCCAACTACGTTATAAATACTTGTTTTCTGCAAAACCTAGAAAGTTCTCTGTGCTCTGATTGCACCAATCGGATCAGGCACCCCAAGAGGCTGAAGAACGCCCAGTTTACAGGTCTTGTCAGGACCCATCACATAGGACTTGGCTACTGACATTATGACTGAAGCATGTATAGACACGTCCAGTCATAGATCTTTAAGGACCCAGGGATTTCAGAACTCAAAACATAGGATCTTACAGACCACAAATACTTGCAAACTGACAAAGCTGGACAGCAGCTCTGAAGGGACTTCAAGAACTTCACTTCTATGCTTGGGTTTTGAGAACTGCAATCAGGCAGGATTCTCACCCAAGTCCTCGTGAAGATCCATCTTCAAGACCAAACAACGGGCAAAATGTTGATGTACCAAATGGTAACGGTACCAGAACACAGCAGACTTTGAGATAAGCTCATTAACAGTCCCACATAGCTTGAATAAATGTGAGGCAGAAACGAAGCTAAAAATAAATCAGTATTCAAACCCTAATTCTCAAATTCTCCAGGTGGCACTGTGTACAAAATTATACACCTCAACTTAACATCTACTCTTCCGATACCCAGCATTATTAAAAATGCCAGATCTGAAACCATTTACCAGCAGGTGTAATGCTTGTTATCATTAGCAGCACTGATCTAAAAGAACTTCATGCCATCATAAATCAGAGAGACTGCTCATGGCAATAAGCATTACACCCAGAAGTAAGAGTTTAGAGTTGCCAGCACAAGAAATGACATACTATGCTTCTTCTAAATGTATCGGTAATAAAATGTCAAAATACACTGTGAAAATTTGTGTAGATTCTGACAACATATTTGGCTTTTCTCTTGTGTGCTCTCTCTGTATGGATGCAATGAGGAAATGGACGCTTGCTCCTGCAACTCTGCAAGAACTGAATTAGATGTACTGCATTGCTCCATTCTGCAGATTATTTTTTTTTGACCGCTGATAAGTGATTTTTTTCAGTAGCATGCAGTCATCAAGCCTACTTTTCTACATACTTTCTAGGGGTTAAGAATCCTTTGCTAGATCAGTGCTTCCAGTTACAAACATGATCATCAGTTGTTCTTTTTGCTCAGCAATAAAGAACCAATTAAGAGTGTGAAAGGAATTTGTTATTGAGAAAATACAGTCAATAATAAAAGAAACTACTTTTTTCAGACTCCAATGTGTGTATTATTTTATGCTCTTTCAAGAATCTGCAGGTCTAGTTAGATAGAAAAATGACACTCCTCCATTGCTCCAAAAGGGACAATTGTCCTTGCTTCTTTTCTTTTTTTTTTTTGCAATTGAAATAGATAATCATGGAATGATCTTCTTTCAGCTCATTAGCCTACATCCCACCCCACGCAGATGGCACACACACCAAAAAGAAAACATCTTCATGCAAGGCTCTATATCCACATGACAAGCAAAGTACAGGTTGTTTCTTAATAGCTCCCAAGTATTTGCAGGGTGACTCTTGCAGATCAGTGACTGCATTTCTGAACGTGCTGTTCACACAGCTCATCTTGCTGGAAAGACAAGAAACTCCCAAAGCTGCAATACTGGAAGGGATTTTAGAAGACCTGTTTTCAGCTTTGAGCTCTACTCATGTGCTGCTTTAGAACCTTTCGAAAGTAACTCCATCTTTCTAGGTCTTCAGTTCCTCCTTTTAAATGGTAACACTTCCATCTTTCAAGATAACTTAAATCAGCTCTATTATCTCACCTATTATATTTAAAATTGCAAATTTGTCAAGGAACTAGTTCTGTAAAAAACCAAAAAAAACAGCAAGAAAACCAACTTGATTTTAAAAGGAGCAGGTGCTTTCTTCTGTTTTGCTTTTAAAAAGGTAACAGCCTTTTTTACACGTCCTATAATATACTGAAGGCTCCCATGTGAATCTTCAGGACACAGAGTCCTTGATTCTAGGGGAACAGTGAAAGTTGCCTTACACCTGTCTGACAATTCTTTTTGGATTACAACTATGAAGGTCTTAATGAAGCATAGACTAATAATGGAATTCTAAGATGCTATGCCTTTCTCTTTTTTAAATAAAAATCCTAAAATCAGGATTTTTCCCTTGAAAAATCATTACAACTTTGCCCCATTATTTGTTATGATAAATCAACCTTTTCCCATAACCAGCTTGGTGACCTTTACAACTCTTGAGCCCAGAATTTCCATCTGAATGAGCCATGTTTTTTCTCTCCATAACCCCAATTCTCTCTCCTTGTTAATACGGTTGCCCCTGGTGCTGCATTAGCTAATCCTTTCAAGAAGCCAGCTAGCAGGACCAGGAATTGGAAGTTCAAAGGTCACCCCAAAACTGATATATCCCCAGTGGCAACACAAGATGAGTAATAACATTGAGAATTTTTATATTCTTTTTTTTCTTTTTAAATAGATTTAGCATTCTCTGCTCCTGACAAGATTACTCTCTATGACCTTGTAGCATGTAAACACTTCCTATTTTATACAGTATCTAGAAGTTATTCTGCTAAGGAAACTTAACTCTTAAAATTTATACTCCTAGTTGTATTGCATTTGAAAATATATTAGACTACTTTTTATTTATTCTTTTTCTCTTCTTTACTTATCATAATACCCTAGATACTTAAAAATGGTATCACTTTTCTTATATGGAAGGAGGTTGTCTGCCAAGTTCTGGAATTTAGCTCTCCAGTTAGACCTAGTCTTCTGTAGTGGTTAGGAAGTAAGTATCTGTTATTTTAACCAGAATACGTTTCACTATATACAGATTCCTAGAGTATCCACATTAGAAGTGCAATTACATACAAGATACTGCCTAACTTGATTTAAACAGTTATACACTACCTAGACAACACAGGTTTGCTTTTACAAACCTTCAAAATCAAAACAAGCCGAAGGTATATAAAAAATTACTGCTTGCCAGGCTTTCTCCCAAGAAATCAAAGACTTTTTATAATACCAGATATCTTCTGTAAAATGCTCAATCCCTCAGACACAGAGAACTACACAGCAAAATACTTCGTGGACACAAAAAAGAAAGCTTATGTTCAGAGGTTCTTGTTATGAGTTATCTCTCTGGAGACTGTAAAAGACAATGTCTTTTCCCACCGCAAAACCTTTTTATATGTTCTGTTCAGTCTGGTTTTGGAAAGAAAAAAGGACATTTTATCACTATCAATCTGATTCAGAATAAGGAATTTAAAAGTAAGATGCAAGCTGGGCATGTACACATGCATATGGTAATTTACTGCATGTCATATCACCTAAAAACACCCCCATAAAGTAACTACCCTGTTTTCTGCTATTGCTGCATTATCTCTACACTAAAGCTGATTTTCTGCTATTGCTGTATTATCTCTAAAATAAAGCTGATTTTCTTTACCAGTACAAATATCCGCACTTGTGTTAGAAGTTGTTTTGCAAGGCAGTCTTGTGAGATTATACTTTGACATTTGTACTACAAAGTCCAGTTTAGCCTAAAAAAAAAAAAAAAAGAGTAAATAACTGAGGTTTATCTTTAAAAAGATACACATATGTAAGAATATTTTAAAGAGATTTTCCATACAGAGTTATTTTTTCACTGACATTCATAATTTCACTTCTTAGAATGCTACGGCTACCTTGCTGGTAGAAAATAACCTTGGATTATACTACTTCTGTAAAGAAATAAAAAGGAAAAGGTATGTTATAATAAACTGCAGAGGTGAAGGAACACTTATGTTACTGTTTCCATTGCAATATCATAGCTTTGCTAATGGCAGCTTGCTGTGCAGTTAAAAAAAAATAAAAAGAGGAAGAAAGAAAAAAAGGGAAAGAAAAGAAACCTGGTTAATTAGTTGCTGCTTTATTGCAGCATTACAGCTAAGTGCACTGAAATGCCTTCCCATAGGCAGGTGCTGGTGGTTGTACAGCTCATTTAGCCTGGGTGAGTAATGTCAGTTCAGGAGGAGAGAAAGGCTTGTGTCTTCAAACTTTCAATCTGCCTCCATTATCTGTGATCAAGGTGGAACCACAGGGGAGTGGAATTACTGGCAGGTCTAGGACAAGTGAAGAGACAGTGAATCTATAAGACATATTAATCATCTTTCCCTTCTCTTCACTGGTGCCAGCCTGTTCCTCCGACTCCCCGGCGCCAGGCAAATGGATTCTCTGTCCCCACAGGTACAAGCGAATGCCTTTCAGGGGCAAGTCATCAGAATAATAATTACTGACACTGCTGAGATCAGCCCTAACCAGTCCAAAAGGGAAGAGAAAGTATTATGGGAGAAACATATTTCCTGAACTTTCATATCGGTGCTTATGGCATTAAGGTATTTTCAATTACATTAAGGACTTTCAAATTATATAATCCTAAATCCATGTTTCTTGATATAGTAGTAGTATCATCAATGGAGTATGAATATTTAAAACCGTTACAGTTTGTCTTTAAAATATCACTGGGGCCTGTTGCTGAAATGCAAATAGAGGAAAGTGCAGACTGCATCTTTTATATTACAACAAGTGTTAAAATTCAGTTGATACTAAAAAGAACACGATCCACAGATCTGTAGCTTTGCTTAATTCTGAAACAGAACACAGCAGAGTTTCGGTTCAGCTACTCCTGATTATAAATATGAAATAAGCATTAGTATAAGGATGCTTATATACACTATGGAGTAGCAGCCACACGTGTACATACGTAAATACAGAAATGCAGACATTTGAAAAGCGGAGGCATCATTTAAAACCAACTAACTTAACACAGCATGACTAGGCTGTATTCTATTATAACATTTAGCATTTTTACTCCTTTCCCTTTCCCAAGTATTATACACACAAACAATAAAATACAGTGTATCATCAAACTCAAATAGAAAAGAATAAACTCCAGCAAAAAGCTAGTTCTGTTTCAATTCAGTAAGTGTACCGATATCCAAAGAGATAAGACTAAGAAGAAAGGCAATTTGTTATATTTTACACTAGAGAGAATATCTTAGGTCGCAGCATATTGTACCTTACAGCATAGAATATGAAATATTTTCTTGGTCCTGATAACAATCGGTTCAATATCTGCCTGCCGATGATACTGAGCTCAATATAAGAGTAATACAGCAAAATGTCAAATTACTTGCCAGAATTGCACGACCAAACTGGCTCATTAACATACGCTGATTGATGAGCCCTCCATGTAAACACAAATCTTGACTTCAAGAGTTTACATCGTAAAGTATCTGACCTTGAGTTCAGCTGGGAGCTCGCCACACACCTGCAGCCATCTAAGCACCAATAATGCTAATATTTACGTAGGCCGTTTTGTGTGAAGTACCAAAAAAAAAAGGTAAAAGAAACGGATTCAAACAGTAACATGTGCTCATTTATTTTCAAATCAGCAATTTTGAAGTTTACTGACAGACAGTACAGAGAAAGGGAATGTCTGGAAAATGTGAAATCAAATCAAATCACTGCTTTCTTGGTGATCAGCTGCAGCAGCAGCCTCCAAGGCAGCCAATCAGCATTCGCTATTGATTTTTCCCCTGGTCTTAAGTGACTTTGGACACTGATCAATGCTTTAAAAGAGAAATATTAAATCTCGTAAAGAAAAACGGGCATCTGACTAAAGAGCAGCAATGGAAGTAAAAGTTTGCCAAAAGATAAAAGGATGTGCATATTTAATGGTATTCAGGCTCTCGGATCACGCAGACAGTCTAAGAGCAAAATTAAGCTATGTCTTTTTTTGCTGGGGTTTTTTTTTGGGGGGGGAGACGTAGAATGAGATTTTCTTTCGCATGCTCTCAACACTATTTAGAATTTTATCTGCCAGAATAAACAAACAGTGTGCCCAAAGTGATTACTGCTGTTACAGATATATAGACCCCAAGCAGTTATAAAATAGCACTGGAAGTCTGCTGTTAGATTTTCAGAAATAAAAGATGCTTTTAAAAAGACAGCTTATAACTATTACATTATTTTCATAGCCTGTTGTTTATTGTGCCTTACCCATTTTTTTATTAATGAAGACCACACGTTTTTCAGGACAGTTATCAAGTTCATATACTGTAAATATTTTTTTCAACTCGGTTGTGTATAAAGGGGAACCCTGATATAAGAGAAAGCCCGGCTAAGACCCTGTGGGTAGATACAGTGTATTCAGATATCAGCTGGCGTGACAGTGCCTAATCCTGAGTAACGTGCCCAAGAGCCAAGGGAATGCTATTTCTCTCCGTTGTTCCAAACAACAGATGCTGTCAATTAACTTTAAGCAGCGTCCAAGAAAACCCTTTTGTTATATTTTGCAGTATTATGCAGAAAGTGTCACCTCTGGAAATGAGGGAACAAGCTGTTTTTCATTATCATTCAATTGTCCCAATCAATCTGACAATTACAAAGAGAAAAAGTCTTAATCACTAGACACATGCTAGTTGCTGCTAGTTTTACCAGCTGCAAAGGAAAAAGCCAAGAAAAGAGAACCACCACCCCCCCAAACAACAGAAACAACAAAAAAACAAACAGAAAAAATCAAAATCAGTTTTTCTACTTAAGAGATATAACCCAAAAAAACCATACCTGCATTAGGGTAAAAGATAATTAAATACACAGTGTTATGACAGGAATGGGAATAGCCCTTGCAACAAATTAGTAATTAAATCAGCTTACGCTGTTGATTTACTATGTCTTTTATATAAGTACCATTTGCTGGGTACAAAGAAAGAGCCATCAGCATCTTATTCATTTGAATACAAGAAAAGTTGTTCATTAAAGTTGTGACTAGTGAATTTCCATATAATTAAAGTACTGTATATATAAGCAATAGAAAAGCTTTCTGGGAACTGGTGAGAGAATGGGTGTAACTACAGATGGCCAGATTCATTTGTTTGCTTGAAGGGCTGAGGCTCCAGAAAGGCAGAATCACCAGGCAGGATGTGGGTATCGCTGGACCTACTGCTTTGGTGACTCTCCTCAAAAGCCTCAAACAATAGATGCAGCAACCTCCACTGGATTGGAAAACTTTTATCTTCTCACTTGTACTTGCCTGCACTGATGAGGAGCACGTGTAGCATCCTTTATGCACAGAAAATGCAAGCAGAATTATACTATGACCATGAGAAAGAACACCCACACTCTCAATTTGTGGTCTGATTTGTTTGCTAAGCTGACCCAGCATGATATCTTCACCCAACCTGCTCATCCCACCACTGTTCCTGAGAAGACAAAGGAGAGCTTGGTGTCCCATTCCTCAGGGGGCATAAAGTCCCTACGGAACGTGGTTTTGGACAGCAAACAAGCAACAGATTCAGCCTGACATCGGGAGTCTAAAGGATTTCATCTACCTGGATGTTCTACAGAAATAAATACTACCCCGTGGCAAAAAATAATTGTGCATCCCTTTTCAGTAGCAATAAAATGTTCTTTTTCCTACCATCACCCAGAATAGAGAGAGCAGCAGGCAACAGCTTTTGGAACAGAACTGGCATAAAGAGCCGCTCAGTGACACATGCGCTAGATGGTGAGTGACATCCATTAGAATAGGTATTCCAGTAAATGCCAGATATGTGACACTGAAACTATCTGTCTGATGCAAGCCTTTCAGTATACGCCAGTTATGTTTTGTCATCTCTTCTCAAACAGCTCCACTGTCACTAAAAACACGGCAAGCGTTCGCTGTTCGCAGCGCTCGCAACCACGCAGCTCTGGCTATCAGCATCCGGCCGATAAAGAAGTGCCACAGATGGAAATCAGCCTAGAACTATTGGCAACCTTGTTGAATCTCCCTGCCTGATGCCATTCTTGAAGGAAACAAGGGCAACAAAAAACACTCGAGTCCGTTGACATTCTCTGTCAAGAAGCTACATGTTGCGTTTCTGTCCATTTATCAAGAAGGACCCACTTTCCCTCCCATGACTGCATAGGATCTTGCAGAGAGTTGACTTACAGAGAGGTCCCTGGGCCCTGCTACAGTTCAAATAAAAGATTTGCGTGTGCTTACACTCTGGAGGCCAAGACTGTGATTCTGGTACATAAACCTGGAGTTCAGTTTTTGTCCTCGGGAAATCTGCTAGTCACAGTAATTCTGAACCACACGCATAAAGATATAAAGATCAATGCACAAAGAAGAGTCACAATAAGTATTAAAACAAAACACATATCTTACAGAAATCCGTAAGAGTTAGATGAGAAGGAAATGTTATACCTGAGGCATGAAGATGAAAGAACGGGTGAGCCTTTTTTATAAAGGGAGAACTCTCAGGTGCTGGATTTGGCAATCACACACACACACACATATATGGAGCTTTATACACTCAGACCAATAAATCTATGAAATTGCAGTACCGGCCTATAAGGCAAAGAACATCAAGGTGGGGACAACTCGGGGAAAAACAAGTAATTTGATTTCTAAGCTCTCTAGAGAGGAGGCTTCGGGACATCATAGGCCCTCCAAAGGCCACCTGCCTAGGGGGTAAGAAAGTCTCCTGTCCAAAATCACCAGGAGATGCAAACACAAGGGGCAGGTGGCTCCTGAGAATGTTCTCAAGAGGTGGCAACTTTGCAAGTGGCTGTATAGCTACTCCTTCTCGGCAGACTCTTCAGACTTCTGTTCCGAACTCTTCAGGCTAGTTCAGGTTTTACTAGAGGCATACCAGATAAAGCTGGTAAGAGGTTTTTGTCTCCTCTAGATCCTTTCAAGGGGAATTTTTCTACCTCACTCATGATTAATCTGTAAAACTGATAAAAGTCACTCTCAGGGGGGAATCGCAGTTACTCTGGGTTCACTGACCCATTGAAGACATTCTATTGCTGTAGAAAGTTTTCATTTTATAAGAAAAATATTTCCTTGACTGGCTACAATGGTAGACGTGTTAGCAGAGATCCCACACAGAACTGTATTACCCATGTACCAAAAGTCCAGTACCTTCGATAAAATAAGCATAGAAGATGGCATTTTAATTTTTATTTTTAAAAGACTAACACCTGTCTTTCATAATTTTTGAAAGAGATAATGCATTTTTGGTGTGTGCGTGCCCGTTCTGAGAAAGTACAGGAATATCAAGCTAATTAATCTTTTAATAGATCTTTGGATTTGATTTCTTGTTTGTCAAAATCTAAGGAAGTAGAAGGCTTCTTGATCCATTTCTCTTGGCAGAGGTAAAGTGCCTGTGCCGTAAAATTAAATCCTTCTGCAAGATAAAACTAACATCAGAATAGAGTTTGCACATCTCCTCTTGCATTTCATCTTGGTAGAGGGAGAAAAAAAAACAGGAGTAATTTCCCTTGTAATTTTATTTGATCTGCATATGTGTCGGTTCAGTCTTTCAAGATTACTCTTTTCCAGAAACTCTTGGGTATATGTTGCCTCCTCCTTGAACGTTATTCTACATTCTAATGTGTAGAATTTACAGAATAGGAAGAGCACAAAGCAGACAGTACTTACTCCCTGTATCAACAATTACGAGGCACTCGACTACAACTGTACATTTTTGTTTACAGTTGGACTGCGAGCGTGCTTATGTAAAAATGCAGTTTTGAAATGACAACTATTCAAAGCACAGCTTTTCTTCTTCTGAATAAAATAAGGAAGAATTAGCATGAAAGAAATACTTTGTTTTGACTTACCCAGGATAAAACACTACGGTTGTCTTAACAACTAGTTTTGAAAGGCGTCAATATTTATTTCTAAAAGATACTAAGTATCTAAAAAGAAAATTGAAGCATTTAAAAAGTAAGCAACGTGAATAAAATTATGCTTAAACCTCTGTTTCTAACCGCAGTGCTGTGCCAGCCCCCACAGGCAAAGGACAGTGGGGTCGAACAAGGAGGAAGTTGTCTTCTGCTGCTTTGGGCAACATGTCCACAGACAGTCATGCTCGAAAAGCTAGAGGAGCAGGAAGCCCCTCTCCATCTCACGCTGCTGCTTCTTGGCCTTCACCAAAATTCCACTGCTGTCGCTAAGGCAGAGATGCTGCTACAGTACCTCGGAAAGAGAGAGAAAAAAACAACCTTCCAGAAGCCAATTAAAACACAGGCCAAATGCTTAGAGAAAATTTCTGTAAACACAGGAGGAGAATGCCAGTTTTTTTGAAACTGGGTGTTTTTAACAAACACGCTAGGGAAGGACTGCAGGACAGACTGCTGGGGGGAGTCAGAAACCTTCAGCAGCTCTCTGGAGATGAGCGGGTACGATCCAGCCAGTGCACAATCATGGCAGGACTGGGTTCTGTGGTGAGGGTAAAGACTAGAGAACATAAGAAATGTAATTGAGGAATTACTAGAGAAGTTGGCTATCAGAATGCAGATACACTCTTCTTAGAAATATTTTTTTTTTTAATTAAGAGAATAAAATGGCTCTCTAGCTAGAATACCAGTATGCACTTGGGGTGACACAGGATCATCTCCTTAACCCCCCAGAGATTCAAGAACAGGCTGAAATCCATTTTAAACCCCCACATGTTTAAGTAGGGATGAATCTGGGAGAAGCTTTAGACCAAATCTTGATGTTTCTTTAGGAATCTGCCCAACGTGCCCAAGTCCTGTAGGGTCAGACAGGAAAGGACATTACCAAAAATATGCTGCTGAAAATACTGAGGAATCTCATCTTGGCCTATTCCAAGGGAAATTTTATGTAGTCCAAATCCATTCGCCACAGTGGACACACCACTAGGAGAGAAAATAAAGATAGCAAAGAAACAGAGCCTCTCATTTCTGTGGCTAATGACACTCATCAGCTGTCACTGAGTCCTCAACGCCAGTAACAGACCCGGAGTTATTGAAGAATGCTGACTGTTGATTTCTTAGCAAGATATTCGTATGACGGTGAGGAACTGTGGTTAGAGAAGGTATTTATTCAGCAGAGTGTAGTAACAAGTGATAGGAGTACAACACACAGGCTGAAGCCCTTCTATCGGGCCCATCTCTAGTAGGCTAGATGAGCTATTGTGAAGATGACCTTACTGGAAAGCACGCAGAATAGAGGATGCAGCTCTGCCTCGAGAAGCTAATTAAAAAGAAAGAACTGCAGAATAAAATACCTGAAAATACCTTTAGCTAATTCAGATCTCTGGCTGATAACAAAGCAAGACAAATTGCAAAGATCTGATACAATTTCTTACAGCGTATTTTAACTTTTTTTTTTTTAACTATATGGAGTATTTTCTCTGCAATATTAAATGGAGTATTTTTATTCTTAATAACTGAAAGCGTAATGTACTGTATTTCATGCCATTATAAAATTGTGTAAAGGTTATTTTGCTGCTAGTTCAATGCATATTTTCATATGCAAATGACACAAATTAAATTATCTCAAATAGTGGCAGAAATTCCAGAATAGTATTTTTAATATAAAACATCATTCCCTCAAGTCATATTATAGATAGAGAATTGCTTCTGTATTTATATTTTTTCATTAAAAATAAAATTATTAATTTCACAAGTTAATTTACTTGCTCCCATCGCAACACCAAAATTGAAATTAAATATTCTAATGCTTTGAGATATTAAAGACTCATTTATTGAAAGCAGCTTATTGTTTTAGGAACAGTTTCTTGGTAAGTGCACGTTGCTGCTACACCACTACAATATTTGTAATGATTTTCTTGGACGAATTGTGCGCTGTTGCTTGGGTTTTGTTAAGCTTTACAGAACTCATATTTGCTCGGGAACGTACCAGACACCTTAACCTCATGCTCATCTTCACTCTGAGCAGTTTTCCAGTTTGGAATAGTTGAACAGACCACTCCAGTAACCTTGGTCATGGATTTTACCAAAAGGTCCAACTGCAGCACAGTGACTGTCCCTTCAGTGGGACTCAAGTGTGCTTAATGGACAGGACCTCATCCCCACACACACCACGTGCAAACCCACTTTTACTTCCATGTAGCTATTTTTTTCCTATTACAATACGATCACAACCTTCAAAGACGATTCTTCGTGAATCTTAGTGAATAGGTTTATAGCAATAAGACATGGAAAAACCTTCAGCATTTTCATAGCTTCATCTTTTCCCTCAAAACTCTTCCTTTTCTTTAATAATACGGCTTATTCTTTCTTCTATTGAAAAAATGATACTTTTGATCTATTTTAGATTCTTGTCTCATGCTTAACTAAGGTCAAAGAAGGCTCAGACTGGGTATCTCTTCAGAATAATTTTAAGTTGGAGGAACAAGAAATATATATAGTAGGAAAATTATCCCATCAGCTAGACAAGAACCTGTGTTTAGTCACTGAGCCACTTGAAGGTTAATCAGACCTTCAACCAATCCCATCAACACAGATGTGATGAATACTTGATTCGGACTAATTAGTACGCAAATCCAGACATTCTGAAGGTATTTGGAATGGCTTAAACAGTGACCCGGAAAAAGAATACAGATAGTAATACTCCACATTAATATGCTCAAAAAATTACTACAGTGCCATTCAGGTCACCTTCACAACCTCAGAAGACTTGCAGGTGTGAATAACAATAACTAGAAATAATGGCAGATGTTGATGCTCATCTTTCCCTTATCAGTGTTTTTGTGGACCTCATGGTTGTGTTCAACCTGGAGGAGAAAGTAGCTCTACGGGGTAGGATACGCACGTATCAAAGATGTGAAGTTTTTCTCTTTTATACATTTCCAAAGGCCTGAAACCAGATCAACTCAGGGCAGGGCAATACTTTCAGAAACACTACGTTCACACCAAGACCGCAGAAAGAGGTCTAAGGCAGATACACAATCTAAGGCAGAAAGCACGACCTCCTGCTACTTAGCTCCTTCTCCAAGGATTTGGAAGGATATACAGGAAGGGTACGGATGTGCTGGAACGTGTCCAGAGAAGGGCCATGAGGAGGATCAGAGGGCTGGAGCACCTCTCCTTTGAGGACAAACTGAGAGAGTTGGGGTTGTTCAGGCTGGAGAAGAGAAGGCTCCGGGGAGACCTCATTGTGGCCTTCCAGTATCTGA
>WTSP01028138.1:0-16691 GCA_025331215.1 Actenoides lindsayi | reverse complement strand
TGCCCTGGGTGACCCTGCTCTGGCAGGGGGGTTGGACTCGATGATCTCCAGAGGTCCCTTCCAACCCCACCATTCTAGGATTCTATGATTCCAAGGTCCCTTCACCCTTTGTCCATCACCCTCTGCAGGGCTGCTGCCTTAGAAACAGGCTGACTCGACTTCCAAAAGCGATGGAAACCGAGAAAACCAAAATGAAACCTTTTTCCCTTTCTTTCCCAGGACTCTCCGTGCAGCTTTCTGCTGCCACAGAGTGCAGGCAGTGACAATAACACATGTAAAAAAATCCTACTTTTTTGTAGTCCCTGTTGCTCTCCTCTTCTGCTCGGCTGCTGAGGGCAGCCAGCCGATTCTCCCTGCGCGTGTAGGCACTGGAGCGGCTGGAGGCACGATCGCTGTAGGAGGGCTCGCTGGTGGTGGGGTTCGTAGCTGCTTCCAACCTAGAACACGATGAAGATCTTAGCACCATGGAGCTGCTGCTGCTTTGGGACAGCCCCTGTGAGAGCCTGACTGGTGGGGACTGGAGGCCATGGCAGAGCCAGATGAGCAGAGGCACTGGGAGGGCTGCACCCACCCTCCAGTCCACTGGACAGGCAGCCACCACCATCTGAAATCTGGACAAGATCCAGTGGGTATCAACCCAGACCCCAGGTGGGCAGGAACTTCCCACGGACATCTCGTCTGCATGGTGGGAAGGGGCTGCCTTGCTAACAGGGCACAGAGGGGGGGTTCTCTGCAGGGTAGATGTTCAAGAATTTGGGGAGCAAAGGGGGATAACAAAGTGGCCCAACAGCTGAGCAAAGGTAAGAACCAGGACCAGCTTCAGCTTTTGCTGTTGATCTGAAACACAGGGAATCCCCCAAACCGTACAAAAATGTATGTTAATAAATATCAAATAGAAAAAAAAAACCCCAAAAATAGAATTCTTACCTGGAAAGTCTTTCATGCTGAAAAAAAAGAAAGAAAGAAAAAGGGAATTAGCAACAAAAAGGATTAAAAGTTCAATTCAAGAACTGCAGAGCTACCACACAGCGGCAATTTCCTAGCTCTGATCCCAGCCCCTGGCTCACCACAAGCTATTCCACATTGCTTCCCACGTCCAAAGTGGGAATCACCGACCCCTGCCTGAATCTTTTCAACTGCTTCAGCTTCCCTGAGGCATTTCAAGATTTCATTTCTTTTGCTAACCTCAAAACCATTGACCCTTGTGCTTCAACTCCCGCTTTCCAGAGCTGAAATCCATTCCTTTGAACCAAAACAAATCTATTGTTTCCCTTTTTAAAGGGAACTCTTCCTCCTGGCTTTGATCACTGCCCCGTGCGCGATGCGGGCGAGAGGGATTAACGGGCCGTGACCCGCAGAGCTCGCTGCGTGTTCCTGCTGAACACCAGGAAATCCCCAGCCGTGCTCTCTCTCCAGGGGCATTTCTCCTCCAGGAAGAGAAGCTTTGCTGTGGTTAAGACGACAGAGTGAGACACTGGAACAGGTTGCCCAGGGAGGCTGTAGATGCCCCAGTACTGGATGTGTTCAAGATCAGGTTGGATGGGGCTGTGAGCACCCTGCTCTAGTGGGAGGTGTCCCTGCCCATGGCAGGGGGGTTGGAACTGGATGAGCTTTAAGGTCCCTTCCAACCCTGACGGTCCTATGATTCTATGATTTTTTCCATGTATGGCCTCGTGTAATGCAGACACATAGGGGACCACAGCATTTCATAGCAGGATAAGCAATTATTGCATAATTGCAGCATTTGAATATACGCAAAACAACTTGGAAAACCGATTTCTCTAACACTATTATTTAATACTATTAGCACAAATCTTACCAAACGCACATTTTTCTCCCCACCATAGCATTACAAACCTTGAGGCATTGAGGTTTATAAACCAAATCCACCGAATCCTGAAGTCGTCCTCTGAACAATGACATTCAGAATTTATCAATATATGAATAAATTATAAAAGAGAGAAAGAATGCCCTGAACAGCCTTCCTTCTTGATGGCAGAAGGCTGTACAAGGGGAACTCTTTGTTGGTCAGATCAGATTTCTTGCCAGCTTTTGACACTGCTTCGATTATGCAGTCAGCAGTAACTCTGTAAGAACCACAATCATGCACTACAAAGGTCAATATCTCCACTTAGATTTCTGTTCTTTTTTAGACTGAAGTTGAAAAAAATTCTGATAAAGATGATAATAAATAATCACTAAAATTCTAAATCAGAAATGTCAAAATGAAAACTAGAGGTGATCTGCTATCAAAGTGGGATGATGTAGAAAAGCAAAATCTTATCTGAGTGGATACCAAAGAGAGAGTGCATCTTTGACCTCATGTTTCCCAGACAGCAAGAGAGAAATTGTATCCACAGATTTTCCTGATTTTAACCGAGAGGAAAATAAATAAATAAAATAAATAAATCCTAATTTTAACTGGAGAAAAAGAATTGTGTTACAGAACAAAAATTCAAGTAGTTTTAATACCAACTGACAGAAACAAGAACGTAAAAATAAATGGGAAGAGAGCCATTGACTAAGAAAAGGGTGACATTACACAGGGTGCTAAACTTCCTCTCTCTAATGAGGCTTGACCATCGCCTAGCACTTCCCATGGTCGTGTTGATTCAATGCAGCTAACAAATTGCAGACTTGAACTTGCATGATGGATTGCTGCACAACAATAAAAATGAATAACTGGAATACCATTTTTTTCTTCTTCAGATCAGATTACCAAGAAATCTATACACACCCTCACACGTGCACAGAATCATACACTTAACAGAAAAAAACAAAAAAAAAACAAAAAAACCAAAACTTAAAAGTGTTATCCATGACTTAAGTTATCAGGCTACATGGTCAAATTGAGGTGTTCCAACCACATCCTTCTCTACCTGTTTGTAGGACTGGACTCCAAACTAACCAGTAAAGTGATCTGGAGGCTTTAAATTAAAAAAAGACTTAAAAACACCCCAAACACCCCATACCCTTTAAACCACCTCAGTTGTCAGTTTATAACGATCTCAAAAATAGATACAGAAATAGAGAAGAAAAAAACTGGCAGGAAGGTGGAAAATGGGTTAAAGAATGTCTCAAACAGGTTTGGCCTGCAGAAAAAGCCACTGTGAAACTACACCTGTGCCTATCCTGCAGTTGACCACAAAAGTTACATTTCCATTTATTGATAAATATTTCTTTATAAGATAGATTTCTTTTACAGCACAAGGAAACATAAAAGATATTTAGAAGCTAAATAGGCAAATCTTCTCTCTCATGTTTTCATTACACATCCTGGAAATATAACAAAAAGACAATTTTTTAAACAAAAAAAAAAATGTCTCTGAATGAGCCAATATTTCAAAATGATAATACATGACAAAATATATCAAAATAATTATAAAAGTGATTCAGAGAAAAATGACTGTACATATTTTTACGTTAAACAGCAAGCTGTTAGTCTAAGCAAGAAAATCTTCTACTTCTCATTCAGTTTTCTTCCTAGATTTTGGAGAAACACTGAATCAGAGAGGTTGGAAGGGAAGTATGGAGATCAGCTGGTTCAACTCCCTCCTCAGAGCAGGGTCAGCTAGTGGAGGTTGTTCAGGCATGTGGCTGGGGGGCTTTAAATATCTCCAAGAACGGAGACTCCACAATCTCTCTGAGCAACCCATTTCAATATTTGACACCCTTATAATTAAAGCTTTTTTCCCTATATTTAAATAGAATTCCATTAATTTCCATTTGTGCCCATTACCTCTTGTTCTATCTACTCTGTCCTTTCTCCGACATCAGGTATTTATAGACTTTGATAAGACCCCTCCTAAACCATCTCTTATCCATGCTAGAGTCCCAGCTGTATCAGCCTCTTGTCATAGCAGAAGCTCCAGTCCATTAATCATCTTTATGAGAATGAGCTGTCCCTGCCTGTCTTGTACTGGGGAGCCCAGAACTGCACCCAACACTCCAGATGTGTCTCAACCAGCGCTGAATAGAGAAGGAGAATCACCTCCCTCATACCTCCAGTAACATTCACCCTAATCCAGCCTCAGATGCTCGTGACCACCTTTGCCACAATGGCACATTGCTAGTTGATGTCCAACTTGCTGTCCAGAGTGACCCCCAGACCCTTCTCTGCAAAGCTGCTTTCCAGCCACTGAACCCCAGTCTATAGTGGTGCATGGCATTTTGTACACCCAGATACAGAACTTGGCATTTTCCTTTGTTGAACTTCATGACATACCTGCCAGTCCATTTCTCCAGCCTGTCAAGGTCCCTCTGAATGGCAGCACAACCATCTGATCTATCAGCCACATCTCCCAGCTTTGTATCACTTGCCAACTTCCTGAGAGCACGCTCTGCCCACTCTCCAGGACACGAACAAAAATGTTAAACAGTATTGGCCCACATTTCCATCCCAGGGGTCCTCCACTAGTGACTGTCCTCCAGATGGACCAGTCCACCCCTCTTCAATTCATTTCTGAGAATGTTAACAGAAACATACTTGTTGAAAGCCTTGCTAAAGGAAAGATCAACACCATTCACTACTTTCCTCCAACCCACAGAGCTGACCATCTCAGCCCTCAGGCTGTCCAAGCAGAATTTCCTCTTTGTAAATCCATGTCAACTAATCTCAAACACTTTGATGTACTTCATGTGTCTGGAAATGGCTTCCAGGAGGATTTGCGCCTTTAGCTTCTCCAGGTACTGAGGTGTAAGGCTGACAGACCTGTAGTTCCCTGAACACTCCTTCCTGGGTATCGCTCCAGAAGTGACATTTGCTTTCTTCCAGTCCTTGGGAACATCTTCCAATCATCACAACCTTTTAGAATGACTTTGCAATGATAGCCACCAGCTCCCTTACCACTTGCTTCTATTCCATTGGGTCCCAAAGACTTTGAGCTTGTTTAGATGTCCCCTAACACAGTCCTCTTCCATGGAAGGCAGGTATTCCTTGCTCCAGGCTTTCTCACTGATCTCAGGGACCTGTGAATGCTGGTCTTAGCATTAACAGTAAGGACTGAGAAGGTGGCAGCATTGAGTTTCTCAGCCTTTTCTATGTCTTTATCACCAGGTCCCCCACCCCATTCAACAGCAAGCGCATATTTCCCCTGGTCTTCTTTCCACTGCTGTTCCATGTACAGCAGTCTTTCTTGCAGCCTTTTATGTCTCTCACCAGATTCAGCCCCAGATGGGCCTTGGTTTTCCTATCCCTATATGCTTGGAGAGTAACTCTGTACCCTGCCAGGCCACCTGTCCCTGCTTCCACTTCTTGTATCTGAGGGGGTTTCTTAGATGCATGAAAACACATGACACTACTGGAAGCTGTTAGCACAGAACTGAGATCAGAGAAGACAACTGGAAAACATGAGACAAGGGTTCAGCATGGAAATACGAACCCACAGTTCCCAGATTCAAGACAACAGCTTCTGCAAAGTTGTTCTGAGAACAGCCTTATAATAAATTCATGGCTTTAATTATTGCTTTTAAGAAAAAAAGATGTTTTGACATTAGTTTTGGGTAGGCCAAGATTTTACTTTCAAATTTTATTTGTAAAGCAAAAAATTTGTGCTCACAGATAGGAAGAAGGAGGTACGTTAACAAGCAACAGGGAGTTGATTAATACACAGCTGAAGACCTAAAAATGCCATG
The DNA here is from genome assembly GCA_025331215.1 of Actenoides lindsayi. NCBI lineage: Eukaryota > Metazoa > Chordata > Aves > Coraciiformes > Alcedinidae > Actenoides > Actenoides lindsayi. Next base: position 11,057 of record WTSP01028138.1, on the reverse strand, counting down.
AATTTCCTGGCAAAGTATGTTAACAAGCAACAGGGAGCTGATACAGCTGAGGACAAAAAAATTCCATGAATTTGTTGGCAAACTCATAGAAACCACACACGTTACCGCGGGACACTAAACGCATTGTCCTGCGAGATGCTGGGTCTCACCCCAGCAACTAAATCCTTTGCAAACTCAAGTCCTGTTCTGGGTTCAAGATTGATCAGTTTAAGGACCCTATTTTTATTATTTTTAGCACATTGTTTACCCTTCTCAGAATGAGTCTATTTCCTTTTAATTACAGTTTGGCAAATCATTGCTCCCAACTGTTTGTTCAAAGATGCTTTGAAAAACAAGCCTGTAAGTTGCGGAAGAAAATTACAACTGCGCACAGTTACAGTCAAAATCCAAACAAAAGCATGGATTTCTCACCGAGTGACTCATCATGCTTTTTTTCTAGAATCTGGATGAATCTTCGAGGTGTGAGACATTCCCAAATATTTAGTCTTCCAGATGGTCCAAATGCCTAATGCCATGAGTTACAGAACACAAAAAAATTTAGAAAGAGAGACACTGAGCAGGTATATGTTTGTGTGAGAGCTGCTGCATTAGGACAGACCAAAGGTTCACCCAAATTGGTATCCAGACGCTAATAATGACCAGGAATAAGTTCTGAGGGTACATGTAACATCATCAATAAAAGGATTACATGAAGGATTGAAAGGCAAAAAGATTCAAACAACTGACCCTTGCTTCTCGTGCTCGATCCACAGATAAATGTACAGAAGAGATGCAAAAATCAGGAAGGAAGAAAATAGTGTCATAATTACTAGTGAACAATAAAATTTGCAGAGGATAGGTAATTTCAAAGAAAGGAGATTACAGTTTTGTAAAGATAACAGGGCATCTACACAAAACCAAGGTATGCCATCTAAGAGATCCCCAAGGTAACAATAAGGCTACAGAGATGCTAACCTAGGTCCTGGAAAGAGTGTGCCTTATCAAAGTACTGACCATCAACAGAATAAATCCCACTTCTCAGGAAGGCTAGAGCTTAGGGACAGCACCAGATGGAAGCAACTGTACTGTTTTCCCTTCTGTAGCTAGCTGGGTACGTCCTGGTGTGAGGATCTATCCTTCACAGGGCAAAGACAGACTATGAACACGCTGCTCTGCAGGTTTCACAAAGTAGTTGTTTACTCTGACATCATATTTGAAATTCAGATAACACTAAGCGTCATGAACCTGCATTTTCTTTAATTAAACTGGCTATACTGGTGGAGCCAGAAAAGTTTCTGTACATGAAAAAGAATGCTGTGAAGTGTTTCTTGTATGGGCCCCAGGGAAATATACTCCTCTTTGACAGCTTTACCAATACTCCAGAAGAAAACACAGTAATATGCCTGGTAATATCTGCAGACAACACCAAACTTTGAGAATAAAGATGTGGAGAAAACATTGGTACATATAAGATATGTCATATTGGGTTAGATCAGTCATCTATTTAGATCAAAACTGTCTCTGGATTTGCAAATCCCAGTTCTGCAGGACACAACTGTGGGGTCTAATATTAAATGCAAGATCCTAGACCTAGAAGAAACAGTGAATCACACAACAATTATTCAACTTTAGAATAAGGAGACATTGAGCAGGATGAAAGAACTTTGGTATAAGATCTTCAATGGACAAGCAAGGAATGGCAAGCAGAATAAAGTTCAGATAGCCACCTTTCTAAAAAAAAAAAACAACCCCAAAAAGTTAAAAGAATTAAAAAGTTCAGAAGAGAATCACATTTTATCTGTCTCTGACTGAAAGGGCACGTCTAGGGTACAGTCATTGCTGATACTGGAGAATGGAGATACACACAAATTGGCTGTCACTTTGCCCACCGGTAAACAGCATGGTCATGCTGGGGCAGCAGCAAGAGCCCAAAAAACAACCCAGCTTTATGGGTGTGTCCAGGAGCTCACCCCAACTGCCCAAGCAGGCAGATTACCAACAGTGCCCAAGGTAGCTGACCCACATACACAGGTAGCTCTACACGTCCTGCAGTAGCTACTGTTAGACACTTCTGCAAAAATAAATAATGATAATTGAAAAAAAATAAATCTGTTCACCAAAAAGGTGTCTAGGAATTGTATTACCACATTTAGAAGGTGGCAGCATTCCTCACTTCAACTGAATATGGGCTAACAAAGGCCCAAGATTGAAAGATGAAACTCAAGTAACTCAGACTAAGAACAGAGTATTTTCAAACACCAAGATTATTAACCATCAAAAAAAAATAATAATTCAATATTAACAGATGTAGTTACACCCCCTTGATTACCCAACATCTGTAAATCAAGACTGGAAGTCTTCCTTGGAGATGCACTATAACCCAGACCAACATTTTGGGCTCACTGCAGAATTTATGGCAGTATTACTCTAAAACCTTCCTTGTGAGAAGCGATACCAGATGACCCCAGTGGTACATGATCCTCTCGGCATCCAGGAGTGCAGCACTTTCTGCATTCTTATGAGTGCAGATATTGTTTTATTCCCCTGGTATTTCTCAGTCTTCCTAGAAGCAGTTATTCCAGCGAAGGAGGAAAGGGAACAGGCCCTTGGACTCTTTCCTGTGCACAGCCAAAGCGGTGAGCGTACCGTGCTGCACCATTCACAAAAGTTAAGCTCTCTCCACACAACTCAGAAAATTGAGATGGGGAATATTTGGATCAAGAGAGAGAGGCCAAGCAGAGCTGACATACACAAACCAGTAGCAAAATGTACATCTGGGTTCTGTTTACTGGCTGTGTCTTTCAAGACAGCCGAAGAGAAAAAAAGCCCCTTATCTTCTATTTACAATACATCTTCTTTAAAAATTATAAATTGTTTTAGCTGTAACTGTCAGCACTATGCTGACAATGCTTAGTTTTATTGATTTTATGATGGAATATTATCTGCTTTGCTGAAGGTTTTGCAGAGCTATTTCTAATCCAGTGATAGATGTTGGCAAACTATCCTCAGGAATTTTAACATTCTGACAGCTCTTGCAGTCGGAATATAATTAATAAAAAAAAAACCCATGGTAGCAAACTGCTTAGTGGAACAAGACTATGATTCGAGTCATTTCATTACGGTCTTTGACTAACAAATTGGAATCAATTTGTAAGGACAGAAGATTATTCTGGCATTTAAAGTATACTTGGAATGAGGGAAACATATAAGATAGCTCTATCTGTTCTAATATTTAACCCATTGTCTTCAAGAGATCCATTTTATTACTTTGGGCATCACTAGTTTTAGTTTCCCTTCTTTACCTTTCCTTTCTATATCCACCCTCTTCCATCTCTCTTGAGACTCACTGTGAATCCTCTCAGTAACTTGGAATATAACAAGTAAAATTGAGAATTACTGAAGAATTTTTTTTCTTTGTAGCAACAATTAATTAGCAATAATAAGAAAAATGTAACAATAAAAAAAGAAATCGGAAGCAATATTTAATATAGAGCTAAGCTAGTTCAATATGGGTTTTGATGTGGTTTCCAATATGTTTTTTTTACAAGGCAAACAAAAGAAATAACTCCATCTGAACAAATGAAAAGTTGGCTTGGCGGAGCACTATGAGCATAGCACGAGAAACAAGGGCTCTGAAGAATGAAAGCAGTGAGACTTTGGATTTTGTCACACTAAGGCTTGCTTTTCAAACCATCTGCTCCTCTGCAGTGAAGGGGTTTAAAAAGCGACCCATATACTTGACTGGACCATATAAAACACAGAAGATAGGCGCGTGCTCTTTAAAATCAGTAATGAAACAGCAAAACATCTGCTGAAGAAAAAGGCTGTGCTATGCTTACTTTTATAGTGTGTTTTCAGTAAAAGGAAAATCTTAATAATCCTACTTGCAATGCTGCAAGTATTTTCTAAATTAGAGATAACTGTGGTGTATGTTGCATATGGGAAAGGCCCTTACGTATTGCCTTTGAGAAGTCAGCTCTCTTTATCATCAGGTGAGACATAACACCATTAAAAAAATAAAACCCCAGTGTTGCTTCATGTTTGATTGTAACTGCGATTTAAATAAGGTTCTATAAAGCCAGAGGTGCTGCTGGCTCTGAGATTTGCAATTATACTTGACAGCAAATAAATAAGAACTATAGGGGTGAAGTGTACGCTAAGACAAACTGATGCATATGAACAAAAGGCAGAAAGATAACTAAGAAACATTTTATCAACGCGCAGCAAGACAGAACATTTATATCTCGTGCTGAGTCTACCCTTCATGGCTTAAATAGAAAAAAAATTATCTGGGAACCATGCAAGTGGACTGAAAATGACTGAGGGAACATCAGATTCTTTAAAACTCCTAGCTAAGAAATTTTCTATAGTATCTTATGGGTTTTCTCTTAATTTCATAGCACATAACGATTCAAGACGAGAATTTTCCAAGTTTTCAGCTGATTAAAGGTATGGCTGTTAGCAAAGAGCAACTGAACGATGTATTGTTATCTTTAAACACTTTGGAAATTCTACCTATGCAAAGAGCTCTCTTGCTTCAGCTTCATTCCATTCCAAGCGCACAAAGGTGGCTGCCAATAAATCTAAGTTACCTGGGAAGTAATCAGAAAAATTCACAAACATTAAATAAAATGCCATAAGGCACTGTACCAGGAGTACCATACCATAAGGTACCATAAACACTGAAATATATTGTATGTCAAACTGTGTTAGCAAATGTGCTTCACTAACACTCTTCAAGGAGCAGAAAAAATCCCAGCTTCTATTCCCCTAACCCTTAGAGAAGAAAGCATTCTATAAATAGATGTTTAAAAGAAAAAAGCCCTAGTATATCACTGATATTCTAATATTTTACCATCTTTGCTCACTTAAAGTATCTGACTCGCTTCCTAAATACGTGCAGTGAATTTAATATTTAGTGCTGTATAAACTCTTGACTTGGAGGGGAAAAAATTCAATGTTGGGTTGAAATTAAGATTAAACACTGCCTGGATTCAGACATGGCTTTCTTAAACGCTGCCCATGTCTTCAATACTCAATATAAACAACTTGCAAATCCTCTCTCTGTACATCTGCAAATATTATCAGAGTCTTTTCGATAACATATTCTGATTTTAGCATCATTTGCTGAGATATCCGAGATAGATGATGGAGTTACACAAAGGAAGTTTTAAATTGAGTTTGGGGTGTCAGAACAGGAGAGGAAGAAGTGGGAAAACATCAGTCTCATCCCCAGTGTCCCTACAATAGTGCCAACACAATTCGTTTGCACAACACCCGATGGGGTTTTACCATACAGCCCCAGTTTTAAAAGGGTGTGATCTGAGATCTAAATGGCAAACCCTCAGAGGGGGAGAAGCTCAATACACTCTGAGCACAAATAGTGAAACCAAACACAGGCATGTTGCAGATCTGAGTAAACTAGAACCTAGCAGATGTTCCTAGATGCCCTCCAATGTTAAATATATCCCCATCTTCAGACCATCAACAATGTTTAGTATTGTGATAGCTATAAAAATTAAGGAGATATCAAGATAGAAAACACACATCACAGCTAACAGCAGGACAGTTAAGGCTACTTGTGCATCACCACTTCTCCCACTTGGAATTCCAAAACAACCAGAAGCCCAAAGTAAAATTATAGCTGTGCCCAGGTACTCTACCTCACTGGGAGCTTCCTGACCCCTAGCTACAAAATAAGAAGGACCCACACGTGAAGGCAAATGTGTTGGACAGCAGGTGAGACTTGATACCTTTCACAGTGCTCCTGATGCAGCTTCAGTATGATATTTAAGATCACATCTTGTCTTTTAACAGAATGCACCCCTAAGAATTGAAGCAGCTGAGGGGCAAAATTTGGGCCAGTATGGCCTCAGTTCCCACTGACCTGTAAACTGCCAGATAGACTTTGCTTTGTAGGTTTTTTGGTTTTTTTTGGGTTTTTTTTCTTTTTGTAAAAACAGCTGCCTTGAGAAGAGTGATGTTAAGGTGACATGCTGCTCCCAAAAATCACTTCCTAACATCTTCATTAAGTAATTGTATTTGAACACTTAACAGCTATTGTAAAGTTTCCGTTGGATTTTTAGGAATCCATTCAAAGCAAGAGTTATTTTGCTTCTTTAACGTTAGGGGTTCCCTGACAGCTTACATAAATACTCCAAAGGATACAAAGGACTTAAAAGTAAATTTCAGGCATTGATTTAAATGGAACAGCAGTAGGATAAAAATGAACTTGTGCGTGAAAGGTTTGAATCTTCTGACATACATCTCCTTGCATTTGCAAGTAGGTTAGTGCTGCCATTGAATAACTTGCATAGAAAGAAATGAAAGATATGAACAATTCCATTAATTTTTTTGGTATCTTCCAGTGATAATAATCTAACAAGGCTGCTTTTTTCAATCACATCTCCTTATTAAATGAAAATAGTCTTTTATACTTCCTTAAATGGAGATCAGGAAAATGGTAAAGTCAGCGTTGGAATTCAATAGTGCTGAAACTTGTCACACTTATTAATAGCAACCACTACCAGATAGAGAAAAGTAAACTTGGTTGTCATTTCAGCATGATTATTTTTCCTGTAAGATTTTGATTTACCCACACAACCAATTTCAACAAAAAGGAAAGTAGAAGAAAAAACCCAAAACAACAACAACAACACCACAACAAGCAACAGAGTACCTTCTAATATAAACTTTAAAGCAAACTGCCCCTTCTACTGCAAACTTCCCCGAACAAAATATTATTTGGTTTTCAGATTTCATGTCCTTGATTGAATCCCAAAGATGAAACATCACAGAGCACCAGCATGTTTCATTAAATCAAAGGGGCATCCTGAAGATATCCTTGTGGTTTCTGCCTGCCTGGCTAGACCCTGGAACCAGGGCAATACGCACCTAGCATAACCTTGACCATTGCCTTGCACCTTCAAAAGGGAATTGCTTTTCAGAGAGCATTTTCCTTGAAGTTATCTGCATCAGTTTTTCCTTTTTTATGTGTTTAGACTGTTAACTGCACAAATAATTGACAAAGCAAGCGACTGCTGGTTTGCTGTAGAATACTACATTTTACTCCTAATTCTCTGTGCAAACAACAAAATATGAAAATTTCAAGAGGAGGTGGAATCTGCAGAATCTGCCTCCAACAGTCCACATTTCCCAAGCGCCTCCATGTCACGTGTTGGCTTTTGCACTGGTAATAAGAAAGTGCAAGTGTGAAACAGAAAGCTACAAAAACACGTGCTGATCCTTTATCAAAAAGGCAGTGTTTTGTGACCCCCGTGTTTTAAATAATTTTTGATTAAAACAGGAGAATCTCAACATGCATTAGGCTGACCATTTCAGAAGGACCTAGAACGGACACCCAACACAACTGAAACGTATCCAAACACACAGAAATCACAGGGTATTAAAAACGAAGAACAAGGTTACGATCAAAACCAATATGAACTTTCTAATTCATGGTTACTCATGATACACCATATGTCCTCCACCACCTAGCCACAACAGGGTGCTCTTTAATTACTCTGCTAATGTGCTCTTTGTGTCGAAGTGCTAGAGGACATATGGTACATTTCACTTGTAACCCTGAATTTCATGTCTTGAAAGCTTTCTGTCAAAATTCAAATGTCCTTTTAAATGTATACATGTGTACACATTTGAATTCATATGCTGGTGTTGTCACCTCTAATCCCTACACCGTTCTGTACCTCATGATGCAATGTATTTGTACTCTATTCCAGGAGCACAATGATAAAAGATTGAAATCTATTATATTCTTATTGCACAGACATATTAAAAACAAACAGAAAGACATCACCGCCTACTTAATGACCTGGAAGAGGGAGGGACAGGCAGCTAAATCACCAGTTACAGAAAAATGACTTTTCAAACTTTATGGCTGAGCTTACACAAAGAAATCCTAAGTGAATCAACTCTACTTCTGCTTTATTCTTTAAGCGCGTATCAGGGAGCAGCTTTGCAATTTATTGCCATGTGCTGCTGTCCATTAACGGGCAGTATTTTTAATATATTTTTTTTTCATTTCAGGTTAAAAAGGAAGAAGGTTTTGTCAGTCTCTTCAATTTTCCTGCAAGTGACAGTTCAGATAGGAGCCGATGAATGAAAACGCCATTCTGCTGTGCCTAATGTATTGTAGGCAGCGATCAGATCTCTGGCATAAACAAGGTGCAACACAGGCTTCAGTCTTTCCACTGAACATAGTATTCCTCATCTTAAAAGGTGTCAGTGTCTAGACAAAGAGGATGACATCCTTTAAAGTGCCTCTGGAAATTAGACAGCGATTCAATGCACCTCAGACTCAGATGGTGGTGATGTGCCTGATGTATGTACAGTCAAGACAATTAAGTTACATTAATCACATTCTGAGTCAATTAGAGTTCTAGAGAGATTTGGGATTTGCCTTATGTAGGAAGAAGGCTCATTTTATGTTCCAGTTACAATAAAGAATTTCTCAAGCATCTCCTGTGTTGTTCAGGGGTTTAAAGCAGAGGCAGCTACCGCAGCAGGCACTGAATTCGGCAGTGTTTACCCCAGTCCCCCATACACTTCAATATAAACTGCAGCCCACAAAGACTTCAAATACTGCTGCTCAGACTGAACAGATCAAGATCAAATATTGTGCTAGAAAACAGAGGCTTAAGCTACACCATGTCGTTTTAAAGGTTAGGAAACCTACAGACTGCTCAGTTTTACAGTAAACAGTAGTCAGCTAGAAAGCTGGAAATGTAGCTCTCAGATGGGTCAGGTTTGCTTTTTCAAGCTCAATGCTGCCTGCTGCTACTTGTGAATAAACTTGCATTCTGACGCTTGTCTTTGATCTGCAAACAAATCTGAAGTGCATTCCCTCAAGTGGAGGAATAGGTACGAACTGGAATGCCAGCATTTGCCTGTTCTTACTCTGCATTGCATAAATAAACCCCCAATCTGAACTGGTTTCTGAAAAGAATCATACCAAAATATTCTCAGCATTAATCACAGGAAGAGATCTGTCAAACTCAAGGATACAACTAGCTTTCCCTCTATAGATGGCTAATATGTTGGCATTTTTATACTATTGTGAATGCTTATGAGGACTACTGTCCTTTCTTGGTGCTTCTTCTCAGCACGAGCCCCATTTGAGACCAAGGAGCAAGAGAACCAGTGCAGGAGGAGACTGGGTTAGTGGGGATTACAGGGGCAAATCCCACACATTCTTACAGCAAATGAAAACTCTCCATAGCCAGTTACGATTCAGTTTGCTTGAAACTATGCCAACTGAATTATAGCTGTTTGGTACCAACCTGACAAAATTCAGAGGATAAAGCAAAATGTTTACAAGATAATGCAGCTCACTGCACGAGATGGCTAATGGCACATGCAACTAAAGCCATTCGGGGAGAAAAGATACAAAGTGTTGTACACAATTTTCTGTGAAACAGCTTTTAAAACACTGCCCAAGACAGATAAAACCACCAGCGATTATAAAAAATTGTCAGAAATTGCAAGTTCATACTTTCAGTAACCACCTAACCAGCCAGTATCTTTCTACAATTGCACTGGAAAAAAAAAAAAGACTCTTGTTGACACGAGCAAGGAGCTCGGTTTTCGTATTTGCAACTTCAGAAGATGGTCAGAGCTTGTGAGGTCAAAGTAATTACAGTTGTCTCTTCTTAAGATTTGTATATTGGAAAACTGCAACTGAATGTATATGCAGCATAATAAAATGGCATTTGAAGTGGAAAAAAAGGAATAAACTATTTTCTGGAGGGTTAATCTCAAACGAAGTACAATAGATAATTTTTGAATCAGTCTCCTTATGGGAGATCAAAGATTATGTTGATTTTAGCACTGGGACAGTAAGTTAGATTTCTTTAGACACATATAAGCAGTGAAAACATAACTAGAAGTGTAAATTCAGCCATCCTCATCTTATTATTTACTATTATTGTACCTAGAACTAGCAAAAATTACGTTTTGGCTTAGATATAGGATATTCATGGTTTTAAATGGTTTTAGTAATGACTGCATAGGCAGCACTATTTACCACTGAAAATCTCTTCGAAGCTTCACAGGTTTCCCTGCCATATTCCCACTGACAACTGAGTGCGCTCAAATACACTGAAGTGACCATTTGTATGAAAGCAGGATTAGTTACTCACACTGATCAACCAAATGAACCACAATTGCTAAAAGGAGACCTAGAAAGTAGAATTATACAGAGTATTTCAGTGCTGAGTTTCTCATTTAACTCAGTAATGAAAACAGTCATATTTCTTTATCTCGACCACCTCTGTTCAACAAATGTCCTGTCAAAATTACCAGCAGTAGCTGGGGGCAAGGTTGTTACCTTTCTGAAGAGTCACAGGTTAAATGGATTTGGAGGATGAACTCTAACTTCTGGCAAGTGTCTTCCTCTACCAGAGAGGAAATCCATAGTGACTGAACACTTTGGGAAGCGCTTCTGTCTTGTACATCTTTTCTCTCCTGAAGGAAACAGCATTTCTCAAGCTACCAACTCCTCCCTGTTCATCATCTCTCAATTTACACTACATCTAAATAAGACCCAAATCAGTGGCTTTCCCATACCAGAAAAACTACACGTTACATTTTAACTTTGTAAATTGAGTATTTGTGAGATTTATTTTACAGGCATGCTTGCAAAGCAGACACACAAAAATACTGTACCTGTTTCGTATTTTCCCATCTTCGGCAAAAATGTAGGGTCCATTAAATAGGACAGAAAAGCATCTTTTCTTTAAACAATGTGCTTTGGTGGTTTAGGCTTGACTTTCTATCAACGACTGTTTAGGTACTGAACAACAGTTAGAAAATACTAACTGAGCAGAGACCTGAGTGGTCACATCTGTTGACAGAAACAAGGAAAATTATATTTAACTACGAAGATACCTTCATTTACAATGGCAGAAGCTTGGATAGCCTATTCAGTGGGGGGTGGGAAGTAAAATTGTGTCTTTCAGCATTGAAGAGTTAAGTTATTAGCTGCAGTTGGCCCCCCTTGCGCCCGCCCCCCTTCTGTTTTCGGTTGGTGTTGTGTGTGGCCTGTCTTGGTCGGTGGGGGC